>JAUIMM010001137.1:987500-1290426 GCA_031769625.1 Taudactylus pleione | reverse complement strand
ATAGAATGTGGTGTATAGTGGTACATAGTATAGAATGTGGTGTATATAGTATAGAATGTGGTGTATAGTGGTACATAGTATAGAATATGGTGTATAGTGGTACATAGTATAGAATATGGTGTAGAGCTGTATAGTGATGCATAGTATAGAATATGGTGTATAGTGGTACATAGAATAGAATATGTTGTATAGTGGAACATAGTATAGAATATGGTGTATAGTGGTACATAGTATAGAATATGGTGTATAGAGGTACATAGTATAGAATATGGGTGTATAGTGGTACATGTATAGAATATGGTGTATAGTGGTACATAGTATAGAATATGGTGTATAGTGGTACATAGTATAGAATATGGTGTATAGTGGTACATGTATAGAATATGGTGTATAGTGGTACATAGTATAGAATATGGTGTATAGTGGTACATAGTATAGAATATGGTGTATAGTGGTACATAGTATAGAAAATGGTGTATAGTGGTACATAGTATAGAATGTGGTGTAGAGCTATATAGTGGTACATTGTATAGAATGTGTTGTATAGCTGTAAAGTGGTAAATATTATACAATGTGGTGTATAGTGGTACATAGTATCGAATGTGGTGTACAGTGGTCCATAGTATAGAATGTGTTGTATAGTGGTATATTGTATAGAATATGGTGTATAGTGGTACTTAGTATAGAATATGGTGTATAGAGGTACATAGTATAGAATATGGTGTATAGTGGTACATTAGTATAGAATGTGGTGTATAGTGGTACATTGTATAGAATATGGTGTATAGTGGTACATAGTATAGAATATGGTGTAGAGCTGTATAGTGGTAAATAGTATAGAATATGGTGTATAGTGGTACATAGTATAGAATATTGTGTATATTGGTACATAGTATAGAATATGGTGTATAGTGGTACATAGTATAGAATGTGGAGTTATAGTGTTACATAGTATAGAATGTGGTGTATAGTGGTACATAGTATAGAATGTGGTGTATAGTGGTACATAGTATAGAATGTGGTGTATAGAGGTACATAGTATAGAATGTGGTGTATAGTGGTACATAGTATAGATTGTGGTGTATAGTGGTACATAGTATAGAATGTGGTATATGGTGTATAGAGGTACATAGTATAGAATATGCTGTATAGTGGTACATAGTATAGAATATGGTGTAGAGCTGTATAGTGGTACATAGTATAGAATATGGTGTATAGTGGTACATAGTATAGAATATGGTTTGTAGAGGTACATAAGTATAGAATGTGGTGTATAGATGTACATAGTATTGAATGTGGTGTATAGAGGTACATACTATAGAATGTGGTGTATAGCGGTACATAGCATAGAATGTGGTGTAAAGTGGTACATAGTATATAGAATGTGGTGTACAGCGGTACATAGTATAGAATATGGTGTACAGCGGTACATAGTATAGAAATGTGGTTTATAGCGGTACATAGTATAGAATGTGGAGTATAGCGGTACATAGTATAGAATGTGGTGTACAGCGGTACATAGTATAGAATACGGTGCATAGTGGTACATAGTATAGAATGTGGTACATAGTATAGAATGTGGTGTATAGCGGTACATAGTATAGAATGTGGTGTATAGTGGTACATAGTATAGAATGTGGTGTATAGTGGTACATAGTATAGAATATGGTGTATAGTGGTACATAGTATAGAATATGGTGTATAGTGGTACATAGTATAGAATATGGAGTAGAGCTGTATAGTGGTACATAGTATAGAATATGGTGTATAGTGGTACATAGTATAGAATATGGTGTATAGTGGTATATAGTATATATTGTGGTGTATAGAGGTACATAGTATAGAATGGGGTGTATAGTGGTACATAGTATAGATTGTGGTGTATAGTGGTATATAGTATAGAATATGGTGCATAGTGGTACATAGTATAGAATATGGTATATAGAGGTACATAGTATAGAATATGGTGTATAGTGGTACATAGTATAGAAAATGGTGTATAGTGGTACATAGTATAGAATGTGGTGTAGAGCTATATAGTGGTACATAGTATAGAATGTGGTGTATAGCTGTAAAGTGGTAAATATTATAGAATGTGGTGTATAGTGGTCCATAGTATCGAATGTGGTGTACAGTGGTCCATAGTATAGAATGTGTTGTATAGTGGTACATTGTATAGAATATGGTGTATAGTGGTACATAGTATAGAATGTGGTGTATAGAGGTACATAGTATAGAATATGGTGTATAGTGGTACATAGTATAGAATGTGGTGTATAGTGGTACATTGTATAGAATACGGTGTATAGTGGTACATAGTATAGAATATGGTGTAGAGCTGTATAGTGGTACATAGTATAGAATATGGTGTAGAGCTGTATAGTGGTACATAGTATAGAATATGGTGTATAGTGGTACATAGTATAGAATATGGTGTATATTGGTACATAGTATAGAATGTGGTGTATAGTGGTACATAGTATAGAATGTGGTGTATAGTGGTACATAGTATAGAATGTGGTGTATAGTGGTACATAGTATAGAATGTGGTGTATATTGGTACATAGTATAGAATATGGTGTATAGAGGTACATAGTATAGAATGTGGTGTATAGTGGTACATAGTATAGATTGTGGTGTATAGTGGTACATAGTATAGAATGTGGTATATGGTGTATAGAGGTACATAGTATAGAATATGCTGTATAGTGGTACATAGTATAGAATATGGTGTAGAGCTGTATAGTGGTACATAGTATAGAATATGGTGTATAGTGGTACATAGTATAGAATATGGTTTGTAGAGGTACATAGTATAGAATGTGGTGTATAGAGGTACATAGTATTGAATGTGGTGTATAGCGGTACATACTATAGAATGTGGTGTATAGCGGTACATAGCATAGAATGTGGTGTATAGTGGTACATAGTATAGAATGTGGTGTACAGCGGTACATAGTATAGAATGTGGTGTACAGCGGTACATAGTATAGAATGTGGTGTATAGCGGTACATAGTATAGAATGTGGTGTATAGCGGTACATAGTATAGAATGTGGTTTATAGCGGTACATAGTATAGAATGTGGAGTATAGCGGTACATAGTATAGAATGTGGTGTACAGCGGTACATAGTATAGAATGTGGTGTATAGTGGGACATAGTATAGAATACGGTGCATAGTGGTACATAGTATAGAATGTGGTGCATAGTGGTACATAGTATAGAATGTGGTGTATAGCGGTACATAGTATAGAATGTGGTACATAGTATAGAATATGGTGTATAGTGGTACATAGTATAGAATATGGTGTATAGTGGTACATAGTATAGAATATGGAGTAGAGCTGTATAGTGGTACATAGTATAGAATATTGTGTATAGTGGTATATAGTATAGATTGTGGTGTATAGAGGTACATAGTATAGAATGTGGTGTATAGTGGTACATAGTATAGATTGTGGTGTATAGTGGTATATAGTATAGAATATGGTGCATAGTGGTACATAGTATAGAATATGGTATATAGAGGTACATAGTGTAGAATATGGTGTATAGTGGTACATAGTATAGAATGTAGTGTATAGTGGTACATAGTATAGAATGTGGTGTAGGGGTGTATAGTGGTATATAGTATAGAATATGGTGTATAGTGGTATATACTATAGAATATGGTGTATAGTGGTACATAGTATAGAATCTGGTGTAGGGGTGTATAGTGGTACATAGTATAGAATGTGGTATATAGTATAGAATTTGGTGTATAGTGGTACATAGTATAGAATGTGGTGTATAGTGGTACATAGTATAGAATGTGGTGTATAGTGGTACATAGTATAGAATATGGTGTATAGAGGTACATAGTATTGAATATGGTGTAGAGCTGTACAGTGGTACACAGTATAGAATATGGTGTATAGTGGTACACAGTATAGAATATGGTGTATAGTAGTACATAGTATAGAATATGGTGTATAGTGGTACATAGTATAGAATGTGGTGTATAGTGGTACATAGTATAGAATGTGGTGTATAGTGGAACATAGTATAGAATATGGTGTATAGTGGTACATAGTATAGAATGTGGTGTATAGTGGTACATAGTATAGAATGTGGTGTATAGTGGAACATAGTATAGAATATGGTGTATAGTGGTACATAGTATAGAATGTGGTGTATAGTGGTACATAGTATAGAATGTGGTGTATAGTGGTACATAGTTTAGATTGTGGTGTATAGTGGTACATAGTATAGAATATGGTGTATAGTGGTACATAGTATAGAATATGGTGTATAGTGGTACATAGTATAGAAAATGGTGTATAGTGGTACATAGTATAGAATGTGGTGTAGAGCTATATAGTGGTACATAGTATAGAATGTGGTGTATAGCTGTAAAGTGGTAAATATTATAGAATGTGGTGTATTGTGGTACATAGTATAGAATGTGGTGTACAGTGGTACATAGGATAGAATGTGGTGTACAGTGGTACATAGTATAGAATGTGGTGTATAGTGGTACATAGTATAGAATGTGGTGTATATTGGTATATAGTATAGAATATGGTGTATAGAGGTACATAGTATAGAATGTGGTGTATATTGGTACTTAGTATAGATTGTGGTGTATAGTGGTACATAGTATAGAATGTGGTATATGGTGTATAGAGGTACATTGTATAGAATATGGTTTATAGTGGTACATAGTATAGAATATGGTGTATAGTGGTACATAGTATAGAATGTGGTGTATAATGGTACATAGTATAGAATGTGGTGTATAATGGTACATAGTATAGAATGTGGTGTATAGTGGTACATAGTATAGAATGTGGTGTATAGTGGTACATAGTATAGAAAGTGGTGTATAGTGGTACATAGTATAGAATGTGGTGTATAGTGGTACATAGTATAGAATGTGGTGTATAGTGGTACGTAGTATAGAATATGGTGTATAATGGTACATAGTATAGAATATGGTGTAGAGTTGTATAGTGGTACATAGTATAGAATGTGGTGTATAGTGTTACATAGTATAGAATATGGTGTATAATGGTACATAGTATAGAATATGGTGTAGAGCTGTATAGTGGTACATAGTATAGAATGTGGTGTATAGTGGTACATAGTATAGAATATGGTGTATAGTGGTACACAGTATATAATATGGTGTATAGTGGTATATAGTATAGAATGTGGTGTATATTGGTATATAGTATAGAATATGGTGTATAGTGGTACATAGTATAGAATGTGGTGTATAGTGGTACATAATATAGAATATGGTGTATAGTGGTACAGAGTATAGAATGTGGTGTATAATGGTACAGAGTATAGAACGTGGTGTATAGTGGTACATAGTATAGATTGTGGTTTATAGTGGTACATAGTATAGAATATGGTGTATAGTGGTACATAGTATAGAATGTGGTGTATAAAGGTACATAGTATAGAATACGGTGCATAGTGGTACATAGTATAGAATGTGGTGCATAGTGGTACATAGTATAGAATGTGGTACATAGTATAGAATGTGGTACATAGTATAGAATGTGGTGTATAGTGGTACATAGTATAGAATGTGGTGTATAGTGGTACATAGTATAGAATGTGGTGTAGAGCTGTATAGTGGTACAAAGTATAGAATGTGGTGTAGAGCTGTATAGTGGTACATAGTATAGAATGTGGTGTAGAGCTGTATAGTGGTACATAGTATAGAATGTGGTGTAGAGCTGTATAGTGGTATATAGTATAGAATGTGGTGTAGAGCTGTATAGTGGAACATAGTATAGAATGTGGTGTAGAGCTGTATAGTGGTACATAGTATAGAATGTGGTGTAGAGCTATATAGTGGTACATAGTATAGAATGTGGTGTATAGCTGTAAAGTGGTAAATATTATAGAATGTGGTGTATTGTGGTACATAGTATAGAATGTGGTGTACAGTGGTACATAGGATAGAATGTGGTGTACAGTGGTACATAGTATAGAATATGGTGTATAGTGGTACATAGTATAGAATATGGTGTATAGAGGTACATAGTATAGAATATGGTGTATAGTGGTACATTGTATAGAATATGGTGTATAGTGGTACATAGTATAGAATATGGTGTAGAGCTGTATAGTGGTACATAGTATAGAATATGGTGTATAGTGGTACATAGTATAGAATATGGTGTATATTGGTACATAGTATAGAATGTGGTGTATAGTGGTACATAGTATAGAATGTGGTGTATAGTGGTACATAGTATAGAATGTGGTGTATAGTGGTACATAGTATAGAATGTGGTGTATAGTGGTACATAGTATAGAATATGGTGTATAGAGGTACATAGTATAGAATGTGGTATATGGTGTATAGAGGTACATTGTATAGAATATGGTGTAAAGTGGTACATAGTATAGAATATGGTGTAGAGCTGTATAGTGGTACATAGTATAGAATATGGTGTATAGTGGTACATAGTATAGAATATGGTGTGTAGAGGTACATAGTATAGAATGTGGTGTATAGAGGTACATAGTATTGAATGTGGTGTATAGCGGTACATAGTATAGAATGTGGTATATAGCGGTACATAGCATAGAATGTGGTGTATACTGGTACATAGTATAGAATGTGGTGTATATAGGTACATAGTATAGAATGTGGTGTACAGCGGTACATAGTATAGAATGTGGTGTATAGCGGTACATAGTATAGAATGTGGTGTATAGTGGTACATAGTATAGAATGTGGTTTATAGCGGTACATAGTATAGAATGTGGAGTATAGCGGTACATAGTATAGAATGTGGTGTACAGCGGTACATAGTATAGAATGTGGTGTATAGTGGTACATAGTATAGAATGTGGTGTATAGTGGTATATAGTATAGAATATGGTGTATAGAGGTACATAGTATAGAATGTGGTGTATATTGGTACTTAGTATAGATTGTGGTGTATAGTGGTACATAGTATAGAATGTGGTATATGGTGTATAGAGGTACATTGTATAGAATATGGTTTATAGTGGTACATAGTATAGAATATGGTGTATAATGGTACATAGTATAGAATATGGTGTAGAGTTGTATAGTGGTACATAGTATAGAATGTGGTGTATAGTGTTACATAGTATAGAATATGGTGTATAATGGTACATAGTATAGAATATGGTGTAGAGCTGTATAGTGGTACATAGTATAGAATGTGGTGTATAGTGGTACATAGTATAGAATATGGTGTATAGTGGTACACAGTATATAATATGGTGTATAGTGGTATATAGTATAGAATGTGGTGTATATTGGTATATAGTATAGAATATGGTGTATAGTGGTACATAGTATAGAATGTGGTGTATAGTGGTACATAATATAGTATATGGTGTATAGTGGTACAGAGTATAGAATGTGGTGTATAATGGTACAGAGTATAGAACGTGGTGTATAGTGGTACATAGTATAGATTGTGGTTTATAGTGGTACATAGTATAGAATATGGTGTATAGTGGTACATAGTATAGAATGTGGTGTATAAAGGTACATAGTATAGAATACGGTGCATAGTGGTACATAGTATAGAATGTGGTGCATAGTGGTACATAGTATAGAATGTGGTACATAGTATAGAATGTGGTACATAGTATAGAATGTGGTGTATAGTGGTACATAGTATAGAATGTGGTGTATAGTGGTACATAGTATAGAATGTGGTGTAGAGCTGTATAGTGGTACAAAGTATAGAATGTGGTGTAGAGCTGTATAGTGGTACATAGTATAGAATGTGGTGTAGAGCTGTATAGTGGTACATAGTATAGAATGTGGTGTAGAGCTGTATAGTGGTATATAGTATAGAATGTGGTGTAGAGCTGTATAGTGGAACATAGTATAGAATGTGGTGTAGAGCTGTATAGTGGTTCATAGTATAGAATGTGGTGTAGAGCTGTATAGTGGTACATAGTATAGAATGTGGTGTATAGTGGTACATAGTATAGAATATGGTGTATAGAGGTACATAGTATAGAATGTGGTGTATAGTGGTACAAAGTATATAATATGGTGTAGAGCTGTGTAGTGGTGCATAGTATAGAATGTGGTGTATAGTGGTACACAGTATATAATATGGTGTATAGTGGTACATAGTATAGAATGTGGTGTAGAGCTGTATAGTGGTACATAGTATAGAATGTGGTGTATAGTGGTATATAGTATAGAATGTGGTGTATAGTGGTACATAGTATAGAATATGGTGTATAGTGGTACATAGTATAGAATGTGGTGTATAGTGGTACATAATATAGAATATGGTGTATAGTGGTACATAGTATAGAATATGGTATATAGAGGTACATAGTATAGAATATGGTGTATAGAGGTACATAGTATAGAATATGGTGTAGAGCTGTATAGTGGTACACAGTATAGAATATGGTGTAAAGTGGTACACAGTATAGAATATGGTGTATAGTGGTACATAGTATAGAATGTGGTGTATAGTGGTACATAGTATAGAATGTGGTGTATAGTGGAACATAGTATAGAATATGGTGTATAGTGGTACATAGTATAGAATGTGGTGCATAGTGGTACATAGTATAGATTGTGGTGTATAGTGGTACATAGTATAGAATATGGTGTATAGCGGTACATAGTATAGAATGTGGTGTATAGAGGTACATAGTATAGAATGTGGTGTATAATGGTACATAGTATAGAATATGGTGTAGAGCTGTATAGTGGTACATAGTATAGAATATGATGTATAGTGGTACATAATATATAATATGGTGTATAGAGGTACATAGTATAGAATATGGTGTATAGAGGTACATAGTATAGAATGTGATGCATAGTGGTATATAGTATAGAATGTGGTGTATAGTGGTACATAGTATAGAATGTGGTGTATAGCGGTACATAGTATAGATTGTGGTGTATAGCGGTACATAGTATAGAATGTGGTGTATAGCGGTACATAGTATAGAATGTGGTGTATAGCGGTACATAGTATAGAATGTGGTGTATAGCGGTACATAGTATAGAATGTGGTGTATAGCGGTACATAGTATAGAATGTGGTGTATAAAGGTACATAATATAGAATATGGTGTATAGAGGTACATAGTATAGAATGTGGTGTATAGTGGTACATAGTATAGAATGTGGTGTATATTGGTATATAGTATAGAATGTGGTGTATAGTGGTACATAGTATAGAATGTGGTGTATAGTGGTACATAGTATAGAATATGGTGTAGAGCTGTATAGTGATACATAGTATAGAATATGGTGTATAGTGGTACATAGAATAGAATATGTTGTATAGTGGAACATAGTATAGAATATGGTGTATAGTGGTACATAGTATAGAATATGGTGTATAGAGGTACATAGTATAGAATATGGTGTATAGTGGTACATGTATAGAATATGGTGTATAGTGGTACATAGTTTAGAATATGGTGTATAGTGGTACATAGTATAGAATATGGTGTATAGTGGTACATGTATAGAATATGGTGTATAGTGGTACATAGTATAGAATATGGTGTATAGTGGTACATAGTATAGAATATGGTGTATAGTGGTACATAGTATAGAATATGGTGTATAGTGGTACATAGTATAGAAAATGGTGTATAGTGGTACATAGTATAGAATGTGGTGTAGAGCTATATAGTGGTACATAGTATAGAATGTGGTGTATAGCTGTAAAGTGGTAAATATTATAGAATGTGGTGTATAGTGGTCCATAGTATAGAATGTGTTGTATAGTGGTACATTGCATAGAATATGGTGTATAGTGGTACATAGTATAGAATATGGTGTATAGAGGTACATAGAATAGAATATGGTGTATAGTGGTACATAGTATAGAATGTGGTGTATAGTGGTACATTGTATAGAATATGGTGTATAGTGGTACATTGTATAGAATATGGTGTATAGTGGTAAATAGTATAGAATATGGTGTAGAGCTGTATAGTGGTACATAGTATAGAATATGGTGTAGAGCTGTATAGTGGTACATAGTATAGAATATGATGTATAGTGGTACATAGTATAGAATATGGTGTATAGTGGTACATAGTATAGAATATGGTGTATAGTGGTACATAGTATAGAATATGGTGTATAGTGGTACATAGTATAGAATGTGGTGTATAGTGGTACATAGTATAGAATGTGGTGTATAGTGGTACATAGTATAGAATGTGGTGTATAGTGGTACATAGTATAGAATGTGGTATATGGTGTATAGAGGTACATAGTATAGAATATGCTGTATAGTGGTACATAGTATAGAATATGGTGTAGAGCTGTATAGTGGTACATAGTATAGAATATGGTGTATAGTGGTACATAGTATAGAATATGGTGTGTAGAGGTACATAGTATAGAATGTGGTGTATAGATGTACATAGTATTGAATGTGGTGTATAGCGGTACATAGTATAGAATGTGGTGTATAGCGGTACATAGCATAGAATGTGGTGTATAGTGGTACATAGTATAGAATGTGGTGTACAGCGGTACATAGTATAGAATGTGGTGTATAGTGGTACATAGTATAGAATACGGTGCATAGTGGTACATAGTATAGAATGTGGTGCATAGTGGTACATAGTATAGAATGTGGTGCATAGTGGTACATAGTATAGAATGTGGTGTATAGCGGTACATAGTATAGAATGTGGTACATAGTATAGAATGTGGTGTATAGTGGTACATAGTATAGAATGTGGTGTATAGTGGTACATAGTATAGAATATGGTGTATAGTGGTACATAGTATAGAATATGGTGTATAGTGGTACATAGTATAGAATATGGTGTATAGTGGTACATAGTATAGAATATGGTGTATAGTGGTACATAGTATAGAAAATGGTGTATAGTGGTACATAGTATAGAATGTGGTGTAGAGCTATATAGTGGTACATAGTATAGAATATGGTGTATAGTGGTACATAGTATAGAATATGGTGTATAGTGGTATATAGTATAGATTGTGGTGTATAGAGGTACATAGTATAGAATGTGGTGTATAGTGGTACATAGTATAGATTGTGGTGTATAGTGGTATATAGTATAGAATATGGTGCATAGTGGTACATAGTATAGAATCTGGTATATAGAGGTACATAGTGTAGAATATGGTGTATAGTGGTACATAGTATAGAATGTGGTGTATAGTGGTACATAGTATAGAATATGGTGTATAGTGGTATATAGTATAGATTGTGGTGTATAGTGGAATATACTATAGAATATGGTGTATAGTGGTACATAGTATAGAATCTGGTGTAGGGGTGTATAGTGGTATATAGTATAGAATATGGTGTATAGTGGAATATACTATAGAATATGGTGTATAGTGGTACATAGTATAGAATCTGGTGTAGGGGTGTATAGTGGTACATAGTATAGAATGTGGTACATAGTATAGAATATGGTGTATAGTGGTACATAGTATAGAATATGGTGTATAGAGGTACATAACATAGAATATGGTGTATAGTGGTACATAGTATAGAATGTGGTGTATAGTGGTACATAGTATAGAATATGGTGTATAGAGGTACATAGTATTGAATATGGTGTAGAGCTGTACAGTGGTACACAGTATAGAATATGGTGTAAAGTGGTACACAGTATAGAATATGGTGTATAGTGCTACATAGTATAGAATGTGGTGTATTGTGGTACATAGTATAGAATGTGGTGTACAGTGGTACATAGGATAGAATGTGTTGTATAGTGGTACATTGTATAGAATATGGTGTATAGTGGTACATAGTATAGAATATGGTGTATAGAGGTACATAGTATAGAATATGGTGTATAGTGGTACATTGTATAGAATATGGTGTATAGTGGTACATAGTATAGAATATGGTGTATAGAGGTACATAGTATAGAATGTGGTGTATAGTGGTACATAGTATAGATTGTGGTGTATAGTGGTACATAGTATAGAATGTGGTATATGGTGTATAGAGGTACATAGTATAGAATATGCTGTATAGTGGTACATAGTATAGAATATGGTGTAGAGCTGTATAGTGGTACATAGTATAGAATATGGTGTATAGTGGTACATAGTATAGAATATGGTGTGTAGAGGTACATAGTATAGAATGTGGTGTATAGGTGTACATAGTATTGAATGTGGTGTATAGCGGTACATAGTATAGAATGTGGTGTATAGCGGTACATAGCATAGAATGTGGTGTATAGTGGTATATAGTATAGAATATGGTGTATAGAGGTACATAGTATAGAATGTGGTGTATAGTGGTACAAAGTATATAATATGGTGTAGAGCTGTGTAGTGGTGCATAGTATGGAATGTGGTGTATAGTGGTACATAGTATAGAATATGGTGTATAGAGGTACACAGTATATAATATGGTGTATAGTGGTACATAGTATAGAATGTGGTGTAGAGCTGTATAGTGGTACATAGTATAGAATGTGGTGTATAGTGGTATATAGTATAGAATGTGGTTTATAGTGGTACATAGTATAGAATATGGTGTATAGTGGTACATAGTATAGAATGTGGTGTATAGTGGTACATAATATAGAATATGGTGTATAGTGGTACATAGTATAGAATATGGTATATAGAGGTACATAGTATAGAATATGGTGTATAGAGGTACATAGTATAGAATATGGTGTAGAGCTGTATAGTGGTACACAGTATAGAATATGGTGTAAAGTGGTACACAGTATAGAATATGGTGTATAGTGGTACATAGTATAGAATGTGGTGTATAGTGGTACATAGTATAGAATGTGGTGTATAGTGGAACATAGTATAGAATATGGTGTATAGTGGTACATAGTATAGAATGTGGTGCATAGTGGTACATAGTATAGATTGTGGTGTATAGTGGTACATAGTATAGAATATGGTGTATAGCGGTACATAGTATAGAATGTGGTGTATAGAGGTACATAGTATAGAATGTGGTGTATAATGGTACATAGTATAGAATATGGTGTAGAGCTGTATAGTGGTACATAGTATAGAATATGATGTATAGTGGTACATAATATATAATATGGTGTATAGAGGTACATAGTATAGAATATGGTGTATAGAGGTACATAGTATAGAATGTGATGCATAGTGGTATATAGTATAGAATGTGGTGTATAGTGGTACATAGTATAGAATGTGGTGTATAGCGGTACATAGTATAGATTGTGGTGTATAGCGGTACATAGTATAGAATGTGGTGTATAGCGGTACATAGTATAGAATGTGGTGTATAGCGGTACATAGTATAGAATGTGGTGTATAGCGGTACATAGTATAGAATGTGGTGTATAGCGGTACATAGTATAGAATGTGGTGTATAAAGGTACATAATATAGAATATGGTGTATAGAGGTACATAGTATAGAATGTGGTGTATAGTGGTACATAGTATAGAATGTGGTGTATATTGGTATATAGTATAGAATGTGGTGTATAGTGGTACATAGTATAGAATGTGGTGTATAGTGGTACATAGTATAGAATATGGTGTAGAGCTGTATAGTGATACATAGTATAGAATATGGTGTATAGTGGTACATAGAATAGAATATGTTGTATAGTGGAACATAGTATAGAATATGGTGTATAGTGGTACATAGTATAGAATATGGTGTATAGAGGTACATAGTATAGAATATGGTGTATAGTGGTACATGTATAGAATATGGTGTATAGTGGTACATAGTTTAGAATATGGTGTATAGTGGTACATAGTATAGAATATGGTGTATAGTGGTACATGTATAGAATATGGTGTATAGTGGTACATAGTATAGAATATGGTGTATAGTGGTACATAGTATAGAATATGGTGTATAGTGGTACATAGTATAGAATATGGTGTATAGTGGTACATAGTATAGAAAATGGTGTATAGTGGTACATAGTATAGAATGTGGTGTAGAGCTATATAGTGGTACATAGTATAGAATGTGGTGTATAGCTGTAAAGTGGTAAATATTATAGAATGTGGTGTATAGTGGTCCATAGTATAGAATGTGTTGTATAGTGGTACATTGCATAGAATATGGTGTATAGTGGTACATAGTATAGAATATGGTGTATAGAGGTACATAGAATAGAATATGGTGTATAGTGGTACATAGTATAGAATGTGGTGTATAGTGGTACATTGTATAGAATATGGTGTATAGTGGTACATTGTATAGAATATGGTGTATAGTGGTAAATAGTATAGAATATGGTGTAGAGCTGTATAGTGGTACATAGTATAGAATATGGTGTAGAGCTGTATAGTGGTACATAGTATAGAATATGATGTATAGTGGTACATAGTATAGAATATGGTGTATAGTGGTACATAGTATAGAATATGGTGTATAGTGGTACATAGTATAGAATATGGTGTATAGTGGTACATAGTATAGAATGTGGTGTATAGTGGTACATAGTATAGAATGTGGTGTATAGTGGTACATAGTATAGAATGTGGTGTATAGTGGTACATAGTATAGAATGTGGTATATGGTGTATAGAGCTACATAGTATAGAATATGCTGTATAGTGGTACATAGTATAGAATATGGTGTAGAGCTGTATAGTGGTACATAGTATAGAATATGGTGTATAGTGGTACATAGTATAGAATATGGTGTGTAGAGGTACATAGTATAGAATGTGGTGTATAGATGTACATAGTATTGAATGTGGTGTATAGCGGTACATAGTATAGAATGTGGTGTATAGCGGTACATAGCATAGAATGTGGTGTATAGTGGTACATAGTATAGAATGTGGTGTACAGCGGTACATAGTATAGAATGTGGTGTATAGTGGTACATAGTATAGAATACGGTGCATAGTGGTACATAGTATAGAATGTGGTGCATAGTGGTACATAGTATAGAATGTGGTGCATAGTGGTACATAGTATAGAATGTGGTGTATAGCGGTACATAGTATAGAATGTGGTACATAGTATAGAATGTGGTGTATAGTGGTACATAGTATAGAATGTGGTGTATAGTGGTACATAGTATAGAATATGGTGTATAGTGGTACATAGTATAGAATATGGTGTATAGTGGTACATAGTATAGAATATGGTGTATAGTGGTACATAGTATAGAATATGGTGTATAGTGGTACATAGTATAGAAAATGGTGTATAGTGGTACATAGTATAGAATGTGGTGTAGAGCTATATAGTGGTACATAGTATAGAATATGGTGTATAGTGGTACATAGTATAGAATATGGTGTATAGTGGTATATAGTATAGATTGTGGTGTATAGAGGTACATAGTATAGAATGTGGTGTATAGTGGTACATAGTATAGATTGTGGTGTATAGTGGTATATAGTATAGAATATGGTGCATAGTGGTACATAGTATAGAATCTGGTATATAGAGGTACATAGTGTAGAATATGGTGTATAGTGGTACATAGTATAGAATGTGGTGTATAGTGGTACATAGTATAGAATATGGTGTATAGTGGTATATAGTATAGATTGTGGTGTATAGTGGAATATACTATAGAATATGGTGTATAGTGGTACATAGTATAGAATCTGGTGTAGGGGTGTATAGTGGTATATAGTATAGAATATGGTGTATAGTGGAATATACTATAGAATATGGTGTATAGTGGTACATAGTATAGAATCTGGTGTAGGGGTGTATAGTGGTACATAGTATAGAATGTGGTACATAGTATAGAATATGGTGTATAGTGGTACATAGTATAGAATATGGTGTATAGTGGTATATAGTATAGATTGTGGTGTATAGAGGTACATAACATAGAATATGGTGTATAGTGGTACATAGTATAGAATGTGGTGTATAGTGGTACATAGTATAGAATATGGTGTATAGAGGTACATAGTATTGAATATGGTGTAGAGCTGTACAGTGGTACACAGTATAGAATATGGTGTAAAGTGGTACACAGTATAGAATATGGTGTATAGTGCTACATAGTATAGAATGTGGTGTATTGTGGTACATAGTATAGAATGTGGTGTACAGTGGTACATAGGATAGAATGTGTTGTATAGTGGTACATTGTATAGAATATGGTGTATAGTGGTACATAGTATAGAATATGGTGTATAGAGGTACATAGTATAGAATATGGTGTATAGTGGTACATTGTATAGAATATGGTGTATAGTGGTACATAGTATAGAATATGGTGTATAGAGGTACATAGTATAGAATGTGGTGTATAGTGGTACATAGTATAGATTGTGGTGTATAGTGGTACATAGTATAGAATGTGGTATATGGTGTATAGAGGTACATAGTATAGAATATGCTGTATAGTGGTACATAGTATAGAATATGGTGTAGAGCTGTATAGTGGTACATAGTATAGAATATGGTGTATAGTGGTACATAGTATAGAATATGGTGTGTAGAGGTACATAGTATAGAATGTGGTGTATAGGTGTACATAGTATTGAATGTGGTGTATAGCGGTACATAGTATAGAATGTGGTGTATAGCGGTACATAGCATAGAATGTGGTGTATAGTGGTATATAGTATAGAATATGGTGTATAGAGGTACATAGTATAGAATATGGTGTATAGAGGTACATAGTATAGATTGTGGTGTATAGTGGTACATAGTATAGAATATGGTGTATAGTGTTACATAGTATAGAATATGGTGTATAGTGGTACATAGTATAGAATGTGGTGTAGAGCTATATAGTGGTACATAGTATAGAATGTGGTGTATAGCTGTAAAGTGGTAAATATTATAGAATGTGGTGTATTGTGGTACATAGTATAGAATGTGGTGTACAGTGGTACATAGGATAGAATGTGTTGTATAGTGGTACATTGTATAGAATATGGTGTAAAGTGGTACATAGTATAGAATGTGGTGTATATAGGTACATAGTATAGAATGTGGTGTACAGCGGTACATAGTATAGAATGTGGTGTATAGCGGTATATAGTATAGAATGTGGTGTATAGTGGTACATAGTATAGAATGTGGTGTACAGCGGTACATAGTATTGAATGTGGTGTATATTGGTACATAGTATAGAATGTGGTGTACAGTGGTACATAGTATAGAATGTGGTGTATATTGGTACATAGTATAGAATATGGTGTATAGAGGTACATAGTATAGAATGTGGTGTATAGTGGTACTTAGTATAGATTGTGGTGTATAGTGGTACATAGTATAGAATGTGGTATATGGTGTATAGAGGTACATTGTATAGAATATGGTGTAAAGTGGTACATAGTATAGAATATGGTGTATAGTGGTACATAGTATAGAATATGGTGTAGAGCTGTATAGTGGTACATAGTATAGAATATGGTGTATAGTGGTACATAGTATAGAATATGGTGTGTAGAGGTACATAGTATAGAATGTGGTGTATAGAGGTACATAGTATTGAATGTGGTGTATAGCGGTACATAGTATAGAATGTGGTATATAGCGGTTCATAGCATAGAATGTGGTGTATAGTGGTACATAGTATAGAATGTGGTGTATATAGGTACATAGTATAGAATGTGGTGTACAGCGGTACATAGTATAGAATGTGGTGTATAGCGGTATATAGTATAGAATGTGGTGTATAGTGGTACATAGTATAGAATGTGGTGTACAGCGGTACATAGTATAGAATGTGGTGTACAGTGGTACATAGTATAGAATGTGGTGTACAGTGGTACATCGTATAGAATGTGGTGTACAGTGGTACATAGTATAGAATGTGGTGTATATTGGTACATAGTATAGAATATGGTGTATAGAGGTACATAGTATAGAATGTGGTGTATAGTGGTACTTAGTATAGATTGTGGTGTATAGTGGTACATAGTATAGAATGTGGTATATGGTGTATAGAGGTACATTGTATAGAATATGGTGTATAGTGGTACATAGTATAGAATGTGGTGTATAGTGGTACATAGTATAGAATGTGGTGTATAGTGGTACATAGTATAGAATATGGTGTATACTGGTACATAGTATAGAATATGGTGTATAATGGTACATAGTATAGAATATGGTGTAGAGCTGTATAGTGGTACATAGTATAGAATGTGGTGTATAGTGTTACATAGTATAGAATATGGTGTATAATGGTACATAGTATAGAATATGGTATAGAGCTGTATAGTGGTACATAGTATAGAATGTGGTGTATAGTGGTACATAGTATAGAATATGGTGTATAGTGGTATATAGTATAGAATGTGGTGTATATTGCTATATAGTATAGAATATGGTGTATAGTGGTACATAGTATAGAATGTGGTGTATAGTGGTACATAATATAGAATATGGTGTATAGTGGTACAGAGTATAGAATGTGGTGTATAATGGTACAGAGTATAGAATGTGGTGTATAGTGGTACATAGTATAGATTGTGGTGTATAGTGGTACATAGTATAGAATATGGTGTATAGTGGTACATAGTATAGAATGTGGTGTATAAAGGTACATAGTATAGAATACGGTGCATAGTGGTACATAGTATAGAATGTGGTGCATAGTGGTACATAGTATAGAATGTGCTGTATAGCGGTACATAGTATAGAATGTGGTACATAGTATAGAATGTGGTGTATAGTGGTACATAGTATAGAATGTGGTGTATAGTGGTAAATAGTATAGAATGTGGTGTAGAGCTGTATAGTGGTACAAAGTATAGAATGTGGTGTAGAGCTGTATAGTGGTACATAGTATAGAATGTGGTTTAGAGCTGTATAGTGGTACATAGTATAGAATGTGGTGTAGAGCTGTATAGTGGTACATAGTATAGAATGTGGTGTAGAGCTGTATAGTGGTACATAGTATAGAATGTGGTGTAGAGCTGTATAGTGGTATATAGTATAGAATGTGGTGTAGAGCTGTATAGTGGAACATAGTATAGAATGTGGTGTAGAGCTGTATAGTGGTTCATAGTATAGAATGTGGTGTAGAGCTGTATAGTGGTACATAGTATAGAATGTGGTGTATAGTGGTACATAGTATAGAATATGGTGTATAGAGGTACATAGTATAGAATGTGGTGTATAGTGGTACAAAGTATAGAATATGGTGTAGAGCTGCGTAGTGGTACATAGTATAGAATGTGGTGTATAGTGGTACATAGTATAGAATATGGTGTATAGAGGTACACAGTATATAATATGGTGTATAGTGGTACATAGTATAGAATGTGGTGTAGAGCTGTATAGTGGTACATAGTATAGAATGTGGTGTATAGTGGTACACAGTATATAATATGGTGTATAGTGGTATATAGTATAGAATATGGTGTATAGTGGTACATAGTATAGAATGTGGTGTATAGTGGTACATAGTATAGAATATTGTGTATAGAGGTACATAGTATAGAATGTGGTGTATAGTGGTACAAAGTATAGAATATGGTGTAGAGCTGTGTAGTGGTACATAGTATAGAATGTGGTGTATAGTGGTACATAGTATAGAATATGGTGTATAATGGTACATAGTATAGAATATGGTGTAGAGCTGTATAGTGGTACATAGTATAGAATGTGGTGTATAGTGGTACACAGTATATAATATGGTGTATAGTGGTATATAGTATAGAATGTGGTGTATAGTGGTACATAGTATAAAATATGGTGTATAGTGGTACATAGTATAGAATGTGGTGTATAGTGGTACATAATATAGAATATGGTGTATAGTGGTACATAGTATAGAATGTGGTGTATAATGGTACAGAGTATAGAATGTGGTGTATAGTGGTACATAGTATAGATTGTGGTTTATAGTGGTACATAGTATAGAATATGGTGTATAGTGGTACATAGTATAAAATATGGTGTAGAGCTGTATAGTGGTACATAGTATAGAATATGATGTATAGTGGTACATAATATAGAATATGGTGTATAGAGGTACATAGTATAGAATATGGTGTATAGAGGTACATAGTATTGAATGTGGTGTATAGTGGTACATAGTATAGAATGTGGTGTATAGTGGTACATAGTATAGATTGTGGTGTATAGTGGTACATAGTATAGAATGTGGTGTAGAGCTGTATAGTGGTACATAGTATAGAATTTGGTGTAGAGCTGTATAGTGGTACATAGTATAGAATGTGGTGTAGAGCTGTATAGTGGTACATAGTATAGAATGTGGTGTAGATCTGTATAGTGGTACATAGTATAGAATGTGGTGTAGAGCTGTATAGTGGTACATAGTATAGAATGTGGTATAGAGCTGTATAGTGGTACATAGTATAGAATGTGGTGTAGAGCTGTATAGTGGTACATAGTATAGAATGTGGTGTATAGTGGTATATAGTATAGAATATGGTGTATAGAGGTACATAGTATAGAATGTGGTGTATAGTGGTACAAAGTATCGAATATGGTGTAGAGCTGTGTAGTGGTACATAGTATAGAATGTGGTGTATAGTGGTACATAGTATAGAATATGGTGTATACTGGTACATAGTATAGAATATGATGTATAATGGTACATAGTATAGAATATGGTGTAGAGCTGTATAGTGGTACATAGTATAGAATGTGGTGTATAGTGTTACATAGTATAGAATATGGTGTATAATGGTACATAGTATAGAATATGGTGTAGAGCTGTATAGTGGTACATAGTATAGAATGTGGTGTATAGTGGTACATAGTATAGAATATGGTGTATAGTGGTACACAGTATAGAATATGGTGTATAGTGGTATATAGTATAGAATGTGGTGTATAGTGGTACATAATATAGAATGTGGTGTATAGAGGTACATAGTATAGAATATGGTGTAGAGCTGTATAGTGGTACATAGTATAGAATATGATGTATAGTGGTACATAATATAGAATATGGTGTATAGAGGTACATAGTGTAGAATGTGGTGTATAGTGGTACATAGTATAGAATGTGGTGTATATTGGTATATAGTATAGAATGTGGTGTATAGTGATACATAGTATAGAATATGGTGTATAGTGGTACATAGTATAGAATATGGTGTAGAGCTGTATAGTGATACATTGTATAGAATATGGTGTATAGTGGTACATAGAATAGAATATGGTGTATAGTGGTACATAGTATAGAATATGGTGTAGAGCTGTATAGTGATACATTGTATAGAATATGGTGTATAGTGGTACATAGAATAGAATATGTTGTATAGCGGTACATAGTATAGAATATGGTGTATAGCGGTACATAGTATAGAATATGGTGTATAGAGGTACATAGTATAGAATATGGTGTATAGAGGTACATAGTATAGAATGTGGTGCATAGCGGTACATAGTATAGAATGTGGTGTATAGCGGTACATAGTATAGATTGTGGTGTATAGCGGTACATAGTATAGAATGTGGTGTATAGCGGTACATAGTATAGAATGTGGTGTATAGCGGTACATAGTATAGAATGTGGTGTATAGCGGTACATAGTATAGAATGTGGTGTATAAAGGTACATAGTATAGAATATGGTGTATAGAGGTACATAGTATAGAATGTGGTGTATAGTGGTACATAGTATAGAATGTGGTGTATATTGGTACATAGTATAGAATGTGGTGTATAGTGGTACATAGTATAGAATATGGTGTATAGTGGTACATAGTATAGAATATGGTGTAGAGCTGTATAGTGGTGCATAGTATAAAATATGATGTATAGTGGTATATAATATAGAATATGGTGTATAGTGGTACATAGTATAGAATATGGTGTAGAGCTGTAAAGTTAAAAATATTATAGAATATGGTGTATAGAGGTACATAGTATAGAATATGGTGTATAGTGGTACATAGTATAGAATGTGGTGTATAGTGGTACATTGTATAGAATGTGGTGTATAGTGGTACATAGTATAGAATATGGTGTAGAGCTGTATAGTGGTACATAGTATAGAATATGGTGTAGAGCTGTATAGTGGTACATAGTATAGAATATGGTGTATAGTGGTACATAGTATAGAATATGGTGTATAGTGGTACATAGTATAGAATATGGTGTATAGTGGTACATAGTATAGAATGTGGTGTATATTGGTACATAGTATAGAATATGGTGTATAGAGGTACATAGTATAGAATATGGTGTATAGCGGTACATAGTATAGAATGTGGTGTATAGTGGTACATAGTATAGATTGTGGTGTATAGTGGTACATAGTATAGAATGTGGTATATGGTGTATAGAGGTACATTGTATAGAATATGGTGTATAGTGGTACATAGTATAGAATATGGTGTATACTGGTACATAGTATAGAATATGGTGTATAGTGGTACATAGTATAGAATATGGTGTGTAGAGGTACATAGTATAGAATGTGGTGTATAGCGGTACATAGCATAGAATGTGGTGTATAGTGGTACATAGTATAGAATGTGGTGTATATAGGTACATAGTATAGAATGTGGTGTATAGCGGTACATAGTATAGAATGTGGTGTATAGCGGTACATAGTATAGAATGTGGTTTATAGCGGTACATAGTATAGAATGAGGAGTATAGCGGTACATAGTATAGAATGTGGTTGTACAGCGGTACATAGTATAGAATGTGGTGTATAGTGGTACATAGTATAAGAATACGGTGCATAGTATAGAATGTGGTGTATAGTGGTACATAGTATAGAATGTGGTGTATAGTGGTACATAGTATAGAATGTGGTGTAGAGCTGTATAGTGGTACATAGTATAGAATGTGGTGTATAGTGGTACACAGTATAGAATATGGTGTATAGTGGTACACAGTATAGAATGTGGTGTATAGTGGTATATAGTACAGAATGTGGTGTATAGTGGTACATAGTATAGAATATGGTGTATAGTGGTACATAGTATAGAATGTGGTGTATAGTGGTACAGAGTATAGAATGTGGTGTATAGTGGTACAGAGTATAGATTGTGGTTTATAGTGGTACATAGTATAGAATATGGTGTATAGTAGTACATAGTATAGAATGTGGTGTATAAAGGTACATAGTATAGAATATGGTGTAGAGCTGTATAGTGGTGCATAGTATAAAATATGATGTATAGTGGTACATAATATAGAATATGGTGTATAGAGGTTACATAGTAGAGAATATGGTGTATAGTGGTACATAGTATAGAATGTGGTGTATAGTGGTACATAGTATAGAATGTGGTGTATAGTGGTACATAGTATAGATTGTGGTGTATAGTGGTACATAGTATAGAATGTGGTATATGGTGTATAGAGGTACATTGTATAGAATATGGGTGTATACTGGTACATAGTATAGAATATGGTGTATAGTGGTACACAGTATAGAATATGGTGTATAGTGGTACACAGTATAGAATATGGTGTATAGTGGTATATAGTATAGAATGTGGTGTATAGTGGTACATAGTATAGAATATGGTGTATAGTGGTACATAGTATAGAATGTGGTGTATAGTGGTACAGAGTATAGAATGTGGTGTATAGTGGTACATAGTATAGATTGTGGTTGATAGTGGTACATAGTATAGAATATGGTGTATAGTAGTACATAGTATAGAATGTGGTGTATAAAGGTACATAGTATAGAATATGGTGTAGAGCTGTATAGTGGTGCATAGTATAAAATATGATGTATAGTGGTACATAATATAGAATATGGTGTATAGAGTACATAGTATAGAATATGGTGTATAGTGGTACATAGTATAGAATGTGGTGTATAGTGGTACATAGTATAGAATGTGGTGTATAGTGGTACATAGTATAGATTGTGGTGTATAGTGGTACATAGTATAGAATGTGTATATGGTGTATAGAGGTACATTGTATAGAATATGGTGTATACTGGTTACATAGTATAGAATATGGTGTATAGTGGTACATAGTATAGAATATGGTGTGTAGAGGTACATAGTATAGAATGTGGTGTATAGCGGTACATAGCATAGAATCGTGGTGTATAGTGGTACATACTATAGAATGTGGTGTATAGCGGTACATACTATAGAATGTGGTGTATAGCGGTACATAGTATAGAATGTGGTTTATAGCGGTACATAGTATAGAATGAGGAGTATAGCGGTACATAGTATAGAATGTGGTGTACAGCGGTACATAGTATAGAATGCGGTGTATAGTGGTACATAGTATAGAATACGGTGCATAGCGGTACATAGTATAGAATGTGGTGCATAGCGGTACATAGTATAGAATGTGGTGTATAGCAGTACATAGTATAGAATGTGGTGTATAGTGGTACATAGTATAGAATGTGGTGTATAGTGGTACATAGTATAGAATGTGGTGTATAGTGGTACATAGTATAGAATGTGGTGTATAGTGGTACATAGTATAGAATGTGGTGTAGAGCTGTATAGTGGTACATAGTATAGAATGTGGTGTATAGTGGTACATAGTATAGAATATGGTGTATAGTGGTACACAGTATAGAATATGGTGTATAGTGGTATATAGTATAGAATGTGGTGTATAGTGGTACATAGTATAGAATATGGTGTACAGTGGTACATAGTATAGAATGTGGTGTATAGTGGTACAGAGTATAGAATGTGGTGTATAGTGGTACATAGTATAGATAGTATAGAATATGGTGTATATTGGTACATAGTATAGAATGTGGTGTATAGAGGTACATAGTATAGAATATGGTGTAGAGCTGTATAGTGATACATAGTATAGAATATGGTGTATAGTTGTACATAGAATAGAATATGTTGTATAGTGGTACATAGTATAGAATATGGTGTATAGTGGTACATAGTATAGAATATGGTGTATAGTGGTACATGTATAGAATATGGTGTATAGTGGTACATAGTATAGAATATGGTGTCTAGTGGTACATAGTATAGAATATGGTGTATAGTGGTACATAGTATAGAATATGGTGTATAGCGGTACATAGTATAGAATGTGGTGTATAGAGGTACATAGTTAAGAATGTGGTGAATAATGGTACATAGTATAGAATATGGTGTAGAGCTTAATAGTGGTACATAGTATAGATATGATGTATAGTGGTACATAATATAGAATATGGTGTATAGAGGTACATAGTATAGAATATGGTGTATAGAGGTACATAGTATAGAATGTGGTGTAGAGCTGTATAGTGGTACATAGTATAGAATGTGGTGTATAGTGGTACATAGTATAGAATATGGTGTATAGTGGTACACAGTATAGAATATGGTGTATAGTGGTATATAGTATAGAATGTGGTGTATAGTGGTACATAGTATAGAATATGGTGTACAGTGGTACATAGTATAGAATGTGGTGTATAGTGGTACAGAGTATAGAATGTGGTGTATAGTGGTACATAGTATAGATAGTATAGAATATGGTGTATATTGGTACATAGTATAGAATGTGGTGTATAGAGGTACATAGTATAGAATATGGTGTAGAGCTGTATAGTGATACATAGTATAGAATATGGTGTATAGTTGTACATAGAATAGAATATGTTGTATAGTGGTACATAGTATAGAATATGGTGTATAGTGGTACATAGTATAGAATATGGTGTATAGTGGTACATGTATAGAATATGGTGTATAGTGGTACATAGTATAGAATATGGTGTCTAGTGGTACATAGTATAGAATATGGTGTATAGTGGTACATAGTATAGAATATGGTGTATAGCGGTACATAGTATAGAATGTGGTGTATAGAGGTACATAGTTAAGAATGTGGTGAATAATGGTACATAGTATAGAATATGGTGTAGAGCTTAATAGTGGTACATAGTATAGAATATGATGTATAGTGGTACATAATATAGAATATGGTGTATAGAGGTACATAGTATAGAATATGGTGTATAGAGGTACATAGTATAGAATGTGGTGCATAGCGGTACATAGTATAGAATGTGGTGTATAGCGGTACATAGTATAGATTGTGGTGTATAGCGGTACATAGTATAGAATGTGGTGTATAGCGGTACATAGTATAGAATATGGTGTATAGTGGTACATAGTATAGAATATGGTGTATAGTGGTACATAGTATAGAATGTGGTGTATAGTGGTACATAATATAGAATGTGGTGTATAGAGGTACATAGTATAGAATGTGGTGCATAGAGGTACATAGTATAGAATGTGGTGCATAGTGGTACATAGTATAGAATGTGGTGTATAGCGGTACATAGTATAGAATGTGGTGTATAGCAGTACATAGTATAGAATGTGGTGTATAGCGGTACATAGTATAGAATGTGGTGTAGAAAGGTACATAGTATAGAATATGGTGTATAGAGGTACATAGTATAGAATGTGGTGTATAGTGGTACATAGTATAGAATGTGGTGTATAGTGGTACATAGTATAGAATATGGTGTATAGCGGTACATAGTATAGAATATGGTGTAGAGCTGTATAGTGGTGCATAGTATAAAATATGATGTATAGTGGTACATAATATAGAATATGGTGTATAGTGGTACATAGTTTAGAATATGGTGTAGAGCTGTAAAGTTATAAATATTATAGAATATGGTGTATAGAGGTACATAGTATAGAATATGGTGTATAGTGGTACATAGTATAGAATGTGGTGTATAGTGGTACATTGTATAGAATATGGTGTATAGTGGTACATAGTATAGAATATTGTGTAGAGCTGTATAGTGGTACATAGTATAGAATATGGTGTAGAGCTGTATAGTGGTACATAGTATAGAATATGGTGTATAGTGGTACATAGTATAGAATATGGTGTATAGTGGTACATAGTATAGAATGTGGTGTATAGTGGTACATAGTATAGAATGTGGTGTATATTGGTACATAGTATAGAATATGGTGTATAGAGGTACATAGTATAGAATATGGTGTATAGAGGTACATAGTATAGAATGTGGTGTATAGCGGTACATAGCATAGAATGTGGTGTATAGTGGTACATAGTATAGAATGTGGTGTATAGCGGTACATAGTATAGAATGTGGTGTATAGCGGTACATAGTATAGAATGTGGTGTATAGCGGTACATAGTATAGAATGAGGAGTATAGCGGTACATAGTATAGAATGTGGTGTACAGCGGTACATAGTATAGAATGTGGTGTATAGTGGTACATAGTATAGAATACGGTGCATAGTGGTACATAGTATAGAATGTGGTGCATAGTGGTACATAGTATAGAATGTGGTGTATAGCGGTACATAGTATAGAATGTGGTACATAGTATAGAATGTGGTGTATAGTGGTACATAGTATAGAATGTGGTGTATAGTGGTACATAGTATAGAATGTGGTGTATAGTGGTACATAGTATAGAATCTGGTGTATAGTGGTACATAGTATAGAATATGGTGTACAGTGGTACATAGTATAGAATGTGGTGTAGAGCTGTATAGTGGTACATAGTATAGAATGTGGTGTATAGTGGTACATAGTATAGAATATGGTGTATAGTGGTACACAGTATAGAATATGGTGTATAGTGGTATATAGTATAGAATGTGGTGTATAGTGGTACATAGTATAGAATATGGTGTATAGTGGTACATAGTATAGAATGTGGTGTATAGTGGTACAGAGTATAGAATGTGGTGTATAGTGGTACATAGTATAGATTGTGGTTTATAGTGGTACATAGTATAGAATATGGTGTATAGTAGTACATAGTATAGAATGTGGTGTATAAAGGTACATAGTATAGAATATGGTGTAGAGCTGTATAGTGGTGCATAGTATAAAATATGATGTATAGTGGTACATAATATAGAATATGGTGTATAGAGGTACATAGTATAGAATATGGTGTATAGTGGTACATAGTATAGAATGTGGTGTATAGTGGTACATAGTATAGATTGTGGTGTATAGTGGTACATAGTATAGAATGTGGTGTATAGTGGTACATAGTATAGAATGTGGTGTATAGTGGTACATAGTATAGAATGTGGTGTATAGCGGTACATAGTAGAGATTATGCTGTATAGCGGAACATAGTATAGAATGTGGTGTATAAAGGTACATAGTATAGAATGTGGTGTATAGTGGTACATAGTATAGAATATGGTGTAGAGCTGTATAGTGATACATAGTATAGAATATGGTGCATAGTGGTACATAGAATAGAATATGTTGTATAGTGGTACATAGTATAGAATATGGTGTATAGTGGTACATAGTATAGAATATGGTGTATAGAGGTATATAGTATAGAATATGGTGTATAGAGGTACATAGTATAGAATATGGTGTATAGTGGTACATGTATAGAATATGGTGTATAGTGGTACATAGTATAGAATATGGTGTATAGTGGTACATAGTATAGAATAAGGTGTATAGTGGTACATAGTATAGATTGTGGTGTATAGCGGTACATAGTATAGAATATGGTGTATAGAGGTATATAGTATAGAATATGGTGTATAGAGGTACATAGTATAGAATATGGTGTATAGTGGTACATGTATAGAATATGGTGTATAGTAGTACATAGTATAGAATATGGTGTATAGTGGTACATAGTATAGAATATGGTGTATAGTTGTACATAGTATAGAATAAGGTGTATAGCGGTACATAGTATAGATTGTGGTGTATAGCGGTACATAGTATAGAATATGGTGTATAGCGGTACATAGTATAGAATGTGGTGTATAGAGGTACATAGTATAGAATATGGTGTAGAGCTTAATAGTGGTACATAGTATAGAATATGATGTATAGTGGTACATAATATAGAATATGGTGTATAGAGGTACATAGTATAGAATATGGTGCATAGAGGTACATAGTATAGAATGTGGTGTATAGTGGTACATAGTATAGAATGTGGTGTATAGTGGTACATAGTATAGAATGTGGTGTATAGTGGTACATAGTATAGAATGTGGTGTATAGTGGTACATAGTATAGATTGTGGTTTATAGTGGTACATACATAGTATAGAATATGGTGTATAGTGGTACATAGTATAGAATATGGTGTATAGTGGTACATAGTATAGAATGTGGTGTAGAGCTGTATAGTGGTACATAGTATAGAATGTGGTGTATAGCGGTACATAGTATAGAATGTGGTGTATAGCGGGTACATAGTATAGAATGTGGTGTATAGCGGAACATAGTATAGAATGTGGTGTATAGAGGTACATAGTGTAGAATGTGGTGTATAGTGTTACATAGTATAGAATGTGGTGTATATTGTTATATAGTATAGAATGTGGTGTATAGTGGTACATAGTATAGAATATGGTGTATAGTGGTACATAGTATAGAATATGGTGTAGAGCTGTATAGTGATACATAGTATAGAATATGGTGTATAGTGGTACATAGAATAGAATATGTTGTATAGTGGTACATAGTATAGAATATGGTGTAGAGCTGTATAGTGGTGCATAGTATAAAATATGATGTATAGTGGTACATAATATAGAATATGGTGTATAGAGGTACATAGTATAGAATATGCGTGTATAGTGGTACATAGTATAGAATGTGGTGTATAGTGGTACATAGTATAGAATGTGGTGTATAGTGGTACATAGTATAGATTGTGGTGTATAGTGGTACATAGTATAGAATGTGGTGTATAGTGGTACATAGTATAGAATGTGGTGTATAGCGGTACATAGTAGAGATTATGCTGTATAGCGGAACATAGTATAGAATGTGGTGTATAAAGGTACATAGTATAGAATGTGGTGTATAGTGGTACATAGTATAGAATATGGGTGTAGAGCTGTATAGTGATACATAGTATAGAATATGGTGTATAGTGGTACATAGAATAGAATATGTTGTATAGTGGTACATAGTATAGAATATGGTGTATAGTGGTACATAGTATAGAATATGGTGTATAGAGGTACATAGTATAGAATATGGTGTATAGTGGTACATGTATAGAATATGGTGTATAGTGGTACATAGTATAGAATATGGTGTATAGTGGTACATAGTATAGAATAAGGTGTATAGCGGTACATAGTATAGATTGTGGTGTATAGCGGTACATAGTATAGAATATGGTGTATAGCGGGTACATAGTATAGAATGTGGTGTATAATGATACATAGTATAGAATATGGTGAAGAGCTTAATAGTGGTACATAGTATAGAATATGATGTATAGTGGTACATAATATAGAATATGGTGTATAGAGGTACATAGTATAGAATATGGTGCATAGAGGTACATAGTATAGAATGTGGTGCAAAGTGGTACATAGTATAGAATGTGGTGTATAGTGGTACATAGTATAGAATGTGGTGTATAGTGGTACATAGTATAGAATGTGGTGTATAGTGGTACATAGTATAGAATGTGGTGTATAGTGGTACATAGTATAGATTGTGGTTTATAGTGGTACATAGTATAGAATATGGTGTATAGTGGTACATAGTATAGAATGTGGTGTATAAAGGTACATAGTATAGAATATGTTGTAGAGCTGTATAGTGGTACATAGTATAGAATATGATGTATAGTGGTACATAATATAGAATATGGTGTATAGAGGTATATAGTATAGTATGTGGTGTATAGAGGTACATAGTATTGAATGTGGTGTATAGCGGTACATAGTATAGAATGTGGTGTATAGCGGTACATAGTATAGATTGTGGTGTATAGCGGTACATAGTATAGAATGTGGTGTATAGCGGTACATAGTATAGAATGTGGTGTATAGCGGTACATAGTATAGAATGTGGTTGTATAGCGGTACATAGTATAGAATTGTGGTGTATAGCGGAACATAGTATAGAATGTGGTGTATAGAGGTACATAGTGTAGAATGTGGTGTATAGTGTTACATAGTATAGAATGTGGTGTATATTGTTATATAGTATAGAATGTGGTGTATAGTGGTACATAGTATAGAATGTGGTGTATAGTGGTACATAGTATAGAATATGGTGTAGAGCTGTATAGTGATACATAGTATAGAATATGGTGTATAGTGGTACATAGAATAGAATATGTTGTATAGTGGTACATAGTATAGAATATGGTGTATAGTGGTACATAGTATAGAATATGGTGTATAGAGGTATATAGTATAGAATATGGTGTATAGAGGTACATGTATAGAATAATGGTGTTATAGTGGTACATAGTATAGAATATGGTGTATAGTGGTACATAGTATAGAATATGGTGTATAGTGGGTACATAGTATAGATTGTGGTGTATAGTGGTACATAGTATAGAATATGGTGTATAGCGGTACATAGTATAGAATGTGGTGTATAGAGGTACATAGTATAGAATGTGGTGTATAATGGTACATAGTATAGAATATGGTGTTTAGCTGTATAGTGGTACATAGTATAGAATATGATGTATAGTGGTACATCATATAGAATATGGTGTTTAGTGGTACATAATATAGAATATGGTGTTTAGTGGTACATAGTATAGAATATGGTGTATAGTGGTACATAGTATAGCATGTGGTGTATAGTGGTACATAGTATAGCATGTGGTGTATAGTGGTACATAGTATAGAATATGGTGTATAAAGGTACATAGTATAGAATGTGGTGTATAAAGGTACATAGTATAGAATATGGTGTATAGAGGTACATAGTATAGAATGTGGTGTATAGTGGTACATAGTATAGAATGTGGTGTATAGTGGTACATAGTATAGAATATGGTGTAGAGCTGTATAGTGATACATAGTATAGAATATGGTGTATAGTGGTACATAGAATAGAATATGGTGTATAGTGGTACATAGTATAGAATATGGTGTATAGTGGTACATAGTATAGAATCTGGTGTATAGAGGTATATAGTATAGAATATGGTGTATAGAGGTACATAGTTTAGAATATGATGTATAGTGGTACATGTATAGAATATGATGTATAGTGGTACATGTATAGAATATGGTGTATAGTGGTACATAGTATAGAATATGGTGTATGAGTGGTACATAGTATAGAAAATGGTGTATAGTGGTACATATTATAGAATGTGGTGTAGAGCTATATAGTGGTACATAGTATAGTATGTGGTGTATAGCTGTAAAGTGGTAAATATTATAGAATGTGGTGTATAGTGGTACATAGTATAGAATGTGGTGTACAGTGGTACATAGTATAGAATGTGTTGTATAGTGGTACATTGTATAGAATATGGTGTATAGTGGTACATAGTATAGAATATGGTGTATAGAGGTACGTAGTATAGAATATGGTGTATAGTGGTACATAGTATTGAATGTGGTGTATAGTGGTACATTGTATAGAATATGGTGTATAGTGGTTACATAGTATAGAATATGGTGTAGAGCTGTATAGTGGTACATAGTATAGAATATGGTGTAGAGCTGTATAGTGGTACATAGTATAGAATATGGTGTATAGTGGTACGTAGTATAGAATATGGTGTATAGTGGTACATAGTATAGAATATGGAGTATAGTGGTACATAGTATAGAATGTGGTGTAGAGTGGTACATGGTATAGAATGTGGTGTATAGTGGTACATAGTATAGAATATGGTGTATAGAGGTACATAGTTTAGAATGTGGTGTATAGTGGTACATAGTATAGAATATGGTGTATTGTGGTACATAGTATAGAATATGGTTTATAGTGGTACATAGTATAGAATATGGTGTAGAGCTGTATAGTGGTACATAGTATAGAATATGGTGTATAGTGGTACCTAGTATAGAATATGGTGTATAGTGGTACATAGTATAGAATGTGGTGTATAGATGTACATAGTATTGAATGTGGTGTATAGCGGTACATAGTATCGAATGTGGTGTATATAGGTACATAGTATAGAATGTGGTGTATAGCGGTACATAGTATAGAATGTGGTGTATAGCGGTACATAGTATAGAATGTGGTTTATAGTGGTACATAGTATAGAATGTGGAGTATAGTGGTACATAGTATAGAATTTTGTGTACAGCGGTACATAGTATAGAATGTGGTGTATAGTGGTACATAGTATAGAATACGGTGCATAGTGGTAAATAGTATAGAATGTGGTGCATAGTGGTACATAGTATAGAATGTGGTGTATAGCGGTACATAGTATAGAATGTGGTACATAGTATAGAATGTGGTACATAGTATAGAATGTGGTGTATAGTGTTACATTGTATAGAATGTCGTGTATAGTGGTACATAGTATAGAATATAGTGTATAGTGGTACATAGTATAGAATGTGGTGTAGAGCTGTATAGTGGTACATAGTATAGAATGTGGTTGTAGAGCTGTATAGTGGTACATAGTATAGAATGTGGTGTAGAGCTGTATAGTGGTACATAGTATAGAATGTGGTGTAGAGCTGTATAGTGGTACATAGTATAGAATGTGGTGTAGAGCTGTATAGTGGTACATAGTTTAGAATGTGGTGTATAGTGGTACATAGCATAGAATATGGTGTATAGTGGTACATAGTATAGAATGTGGTGTATAGTGGTACAGAGTATAGAATGTGGTGTATAGTGGTACATAGTATAGATTGTGGTGTATAGTGGTACATAGTATAGAATATGGTGTATAGTGGTACATAGTATAGAATATGGTGTATAGTGGTACATAGTATAGAATGTGGTGTATAGTGGTACATTGTATAGAATGTGGTGTATAGTGGTACATAGTATAGAATATGGTGTATAGTGGTACATAGTATAGAATGTGGTGTATAAAGGTACATAGTATAGAATATGGTGTAGAGCTGTATAGTGGTACATAGTATAGAATATGATGTATAGTGGTACATAATATAGAATATGGTGTATAGAGGTACATAGTATAGAATACGGTGTATAGAGGTACATCGTGTTGAATGTGGTGTATAGTGGTACATAGTATAGAATGTGGTGTATAGTGGTACATAGTATAGATTGTGGTGTATAGTGGTACATAGTATAGAATGTGGTGTATAGTGGTACATAGTATAGAATGTGGTGTATAGCGGGTACATAGTATAGAATATGGTGTATAGCGGAACATAGTATAGAATGTGGTGTATAAAGGTACATAGTATAGAATATGGTGTATAGAGGTACGTAGTGTAGAATGTGGTGTATAGTGGTACATAGTATAGAATGTGGTGTATATTGGTATATAGTATAGAATGTGGTGTATAATTGGTACATAGTATAGAATATGGTGTATAGTGGTACATAGTATAGAATATGGTGTATAGTGGTACATAGTATAGAATATGGTGTATAGTGGTACATGTATAGAATATGGTGTATAGTGGTACATAGTATAGAATATGGTGTATAGTGGTACATAGTATAGAATATGGTGTATAATGGTACATAGTATAGAAAATGGTGTATAGTGGTACATAGTATAGAAAATGGTGTATAGTGGTACATAGTATAGAATGTGGTGTAGAGCTGTATAGTGGTACATAGTATAGAATGTGGTGTATAGTGGTACATAGTATAGAATATGGTGTATAGTGGTACACAGTATAGAATATGGTGTATAGTGGTATATAGTATAGAATGTGGTGTATAGTGGTACATAGTATAGAATATGGTGTATAGTGGTACATAGTATAGAATGTGGTGTATAGTGGTACAGAGTATAGAATGTGGTGTATAGTGGTACAGAGTATAGATTGTGGTTTATAGTGGTACATAGTATAGAATATGGTGTATAGTGGTACATAGTATAGAATGTGGTGTATAAAGGTACATAGTATAGAATATGGTGTAGAGCTGTATAGTGGTGCATAGTATAAAATATGATGTATAGTGGTACATAATATAGAATATGGTGTATAGAGCGTACATAGTATAGAATATGGTGTATAGTGGTACATAGTATAGAATGTGGTGTATAGTGGTACATAGTATAGAATGTGGTGTATAGTGGTACATAGTATAGAATGTGGTGTATAGTGGTACATAGTATAGATTGTGGTGTATAGTGGTACATAGTATAGAATGTGGTGTATAGTGGTACATAGTATAGATTACTGTGTATAGCGGAACATAGTATAGAATGTGGTGTATAAAGGTACATAGTATAGAATGTGGTGTATAGTGGTACATAGTATAGAATATGGTGTAGAGCTGTATAGTGATACATAGTATAGAATATGGTGTATAGTGGTACATAGAATAGAATATGGTGTATAGTGGGTACATAGTATAGAATATGGTGTATAGTGGTACATAGTATAGAATATGGTGTATAGAGGTATATAGTATAGAATATGGTGTATAGAGGTACATAGTATAGAATATGGTGTATAGTGGTACATGTATAGAATATGGTGTATAGTGGTACATAGTATAGAATATGGTGTATAGTGGTACATAGTATAGAATAAGGTGTATAGTGGTACATAGTATAGATTGTGGTGTATAGCGGTACATAGTATAGAATATGGTGTATAGCGGTACATAGTATAGAATGTGGTGTATAGAGGTACATAGGTATAGAATGTGGTGTATAATGGTACATAGTATAGAATATGGTGTAGAGCTTAATAGTGGTACATAGTATAGAATATGATGTATAGTGGTACATAATATAGAATATGGTGTATAGAGGTACATAGTATAGGAATATGGTGCATAGAGGTACATAGTATAGAATGTGGTGCAAAGTGGTACATAGTATAGAATGTGGTGTATAGTGGTACATAGTATAGATTGTGGTGTATAGTGGTACATAGTATAGAATGTGGTGTATAGTGGTACATAGTATAGAATGTGGTGTATAGTGGGTACATAGTATAGAATGTGGTGTATAGTGGTACATAGTATAGATTGTGGTTTATAGTGGTACATAGTATAGAATATGGTGTATAGTGGTACATAGTATAGAATGTGGTGTATAAAGGTACATAGTATAGAATATGTTGTAGAGCTGTATAGTGGTGCATAGTATAAAATATGATGTATAGTGGTACATAATATAGAATATGGTGTATAGAGGTACATAGTATAGAATATGGTGTATAGTGGTATATAGTATAGAATGTGGTGTATAGTGGTACATAGTATAGAATGTGGTGTATAGTGGTACATAGTATAGATTGTGGTGTATAGTGGTACATAGTATAGAATGTGGTATATGGTGTATAGAGGTACATTGTATAGAATATGGTGTATAGTGGTACATAGTATAGAATATGGTGTATAGTGGTACATAGTATAGAATATGGTGTAGAGCTGTATAGTGGTACATAGTATAGAATATGGTGTATACTGGTACATTATTATAGAATATGGTGTATAGTGGTACATAGTATAGAATATGGTGTGTAGAGGTACATAGTATAGAATGTGGTGTATAGCGGTACATAGCATAGAATGTGGTGTATAGTGGTACATAGTATAGAATGTGGTGTATAGCGGTACATAGTATAGAATGTGGTGTACAGCGGTACATAGTATAGAATGTGGTGTATAGTGGTACATAGTATAGAATACGGTGCATAGCGGTACATAGTATAGAATGTGGTGCATAGCGGTACATAGTATAGAATGTGGTGTATAGCGGTACATAGTATAGAATGTGGTTACATAGTATAGAATGTGGTGTATAGTGGTACATAGTATAGAATGTGGTGTATAGTGGTACATAGTATAGAATGTGGTGTATAGTGGTACATAGTATAGAATCTGGTGTATAGTGGTACATAGTATAGAATATGGTGTATAGTGGTACATAGTATAGAATGTGGTGTAGAGCTGTATAGTGGTACATAGTATAGAATGTGGTGTATAGTGGTACATAGTATAGAATGTGGTGTATAGTGGTACACAGTATAGAATATGGTGTATAGTGGTATATAGTATAGAATGTGGTGTATAGTGGTACATAGTATAGAATATGGTGTATAGTGGTACATAGTATAGAATGTGGTGTATAGTGGTACAGAGTATAGAATGTGGTGTATAGTGGTACATAGTATAGATTGTGGTTTATAGTGGTACATAGTATAGAATATTGTGTATAGTGGTACATAGTATAGAATGTGGTGTATAAAGGTACATAGTATAGAATATGGTGTAGAGCTGTATAGTGGTGCATAGTATAAAATATGATGTATAGTGGTACATAATATAGAATATGGTGTATAGAGGTACATAGTATAGAATATGGTGTATAGTGGTACATAGTATAGAATGTGGTGTATATTGGTACATAGTATAGATTGTGGTGTATAGTGGTACATAGTATAGAATGTGGGTGTATAGTGGTACATAGTATAGAATGTGGTGTATAGTGGTACATAGTAGAGATTATGCTGTATAGCGGAACATAGTATAGAATGTGGTGTATAAAGGTACATAGTATAGAATGTGGTGTATAGTGGTACATAGTATAGAATATGGTGTAGAGCTGTATAGTGATACATAGTATAGAATATGGTGCATAGTGGTACATAGAATAGAATATGTTGTATAGTGGTACATAGTATAGAATATGGTGTATAGTGGTACATAGTATAGAATATGGTGTATAGAGGTATATAGTATAGAATATGGTGTATAGAGGTACATAGTATAGAATATGGTGTATAGTGGTACATGTATAGAATATGGTGTATAGTGGTACATAGTATAGAATATGGTGTATAGTGGTACATAGTATAGAATAAGGTGTATAGTGGTACATAGTATAGATTGTGGTGTATAGCGGTACATAGTATAGAATGTGGTGTATAGAGGTACATAGTATAGAATGTGGTGTATAGTGGTACATAGTATAGAATATGGTGTAGAGCTTAATAGTGGTACATAGTATAGAATATGATGTATAGTGGTACATAATATAGAAATATGGTGTATAGAGGTACATAGTATAGGAATATGGTGCATAGAGGTACATAGTATAGAATGTGGTGTATAGTGGTACATAGTATAGAATGTGGTGTATAGTGGTACATAGTATAGAATGTGGTGTATAGTGGTACATAGTATAGATTGTGGTGTATAGTGGTACATAGTATAGAATATGGTGTATAGTGGTACATAGTATAGAATATGGTGTATAGTGGTACATAGTATAGGAATGTTGGTGTATAAAGGTACATAGTTATAGAATATGGTGTAGAGCTGTATAGTATAGAATATGATGTATAGTGGTACATAGTATAGAATATGATGTATAGTGGTACATAATATAGACTATGGTGTATAGAGGTATATAGTATAGTATGTGGTGTATAGAGGTACATAGTATTGAATGTGGTGTATAGTGGTACATAGTATAGAATGTGGTGTATAGTGGTACATAGTATAGAATCTGGTGTATAGTGGTACATAGTATAGAATCTGGTGTATAGTGGTACATAGTATAGAATATGGTGTATAGTGGTACATAGTATAGAATGTGGTGTAGAGCTGTATAGTGGTACATAGTATAGAATGTGGTGTATAGTGGTACATAGTATAGAATATGGTGTATAGTGGTATATAGTATAGAATGTGGTGTATAGTGGTACATAGTATAGAATGTGGTGTATAGTGGTACAGAGTATAGAATGTGGTGTATAGTGGTACATAGTATAGATTGTGGTTTATAGTGGTACATAGTATAGAATATGGTGTATAGTGGTACATAGTATAGAATGTGGTGTATAAAGGTACATAGTATAGAATATGGTGTAGAGCTGTATAGTGGTGCATAGTATAAAATATGATGTATAGTGGTACATAATATAGAATATGGTGTATAGAGGTACATAGTATAGAATATGGTGTATAGTGGTACATAGTATAGAATGTGGTGTATAGTGGTACATAGTATAGAATGTGGTGTATAGTGGTACATAGTATAGATTGTGGTGTATAGTGGTACATAGTATAGAATGTGGTGTATAGTGGTACATAGTATAGAATGTGGTGTATAGCGGTACATAGTAGAGATTATGCTGTATAGCGGAACATAGTATAGAATGTGGTGTATAAAGGTACATAGTATAGAATGTGGTGTATAGTGGTACATAGTATAGAATATGGTGTAGAGCTGTATAGTGATACATAGTATAGAATATGGTGTATAGTGGTACATAGAATAGAATATGTTGTATAGTGGTACATAGTATAGAATATGGTGTATAGTGGTACATAGTATAGAATATGGTGTATAGTGGTACATAGTATAGAATATGATGTATAGTGGTACATAATATAGAATATGGTGTATAGAGGTACATAGTATAGAATATGGTGCATAGAGGTACATAGTATAGAATGTGGTGCAAAGTGGTACATAGTATAGAATGTGGTGTATAGTGGTACATAGTATATATTGTGGTACATAGTATAGAATGTGGTGTATAGTGGTACATAGTATAGAATGTGGTGTATAGTGGTACATAGTATAGAATGTGGTGTATAGTGGTACATAGTATAGATTGTGGTTTATAGTGGTACATAGTATAGAATATGGTGTATAGTGGTACATAGTATAGAATGTGGTGTATAAAGGTACATAGTATAGAATATGTTGTAGAGCTGTATAGTGGTACATAGTATAGAATATGATGTATAGTGGTACATAATATAGAATATGGTGTATAGAGGTATATAGTATAGTATGTGGTGTATAGAGGTACATAGTATTGAATGTGGTGTATAGCGGTACATAGTATAGAATGTGGTGTATAGCGGTACATAGTATAGATTGTGGTGTATAGCGGTACATAGTATAGATTGTGGTGTATAGCGGTACATAGTATAGAATGTGGTGTATAGCGGTACATAGTATAGAATGTGGTGTATAGCGGTACATAGTATAGAATGTGGTGTATAGCGGTACATAGTATAGAATGTGGTGTATAGCGGAACATAGTATAGAATGTGGTGTATAGAGGTACATAGTGTAGAATGTGGTGTATAGTGTTACATAGTATAGAATGTGGTGTATATTGTTATATAGTATAGAATGTGGTGTATAGTGGTACATAGTATAGAATATGGTGTATAGTGGTACATAGTATAGAATATGGTGTAGAGCTGTATAGTGATACATAGTATAGAATATGGTGTATAGTGGTACATAGAATAGAATATGTTGTATAGTGGTACATAGTATAGAATATGGTGTATAGTGGTACATAGTATAGAATATGGTGTATAGAGGTACATAGTATAGAATATGGTGTATAGTGGTACATGTATAGAATATGGTGTATAGTGGTACATAGTATAGAATATGGTGTATAGTGGTACATAGTATAGAATATGGTGTATAGTGGTACATAGTATAGATTGTGGTGTATAGTGGTACATAGTATAGAATATGGTGTATAGCGGTACATAGTATAGAATGTGGTGTATAGAGGTACATAGTATAGAATGTGGTGTATAATGGTACATAGTATAGAATATGGTGTTTAGCTGTATAGTGGTACATAGTATAGAATATGATGTATAGTGGTACATCATATAGAATTGGTGTTTAGTGGTACATAATATAGAATATGGTGTTTAGTGGTACATAGTATAGAATATGGTGTATAGTGGTACATAGTATAGCATGTGGTGTATAGTGGTACATAGTATAGCATGTGGTGTATAGTGGTACATAGTATAGAATATGGTGTATAAAGGTACATAGTATAGAATGTGGTGTATAAAGGTACATAGTATAGAATATGGTGTATAGAGGTACATAGTATAGAATGTGGTGTATAGTGGTACATAGTATAGAATGTGGTGTATAGTGGTACATAGTATAGAATATGGTGTAGAGCTGTATAGTGATACATAGTATAGAATATGGTGTATAGTGGTACATAGAATAGAATATGGTGTATAGTGGTACATAGTATAGAATATGGTGTATAGTGGTACATAGTATAGAATATGGTGTATAGAGGTATATAGTATAGAATATGGTGTATAGAGGTACATAGTTTAGAATATGATGTATAGTGGTACATGTATAGAATATGATGTATAGTGGTACATGTATAGAATATGGTGTATAGTGGTACATAGTATAGAATATGGTGTATAGTGGTACATAGTATAGAAAATGGTGTATAGTGGTACATATTATAGAATGTGGTGTAGAGCTATATAGTGGTACATAGTATAGTATGTGGTGTATAGCTGTAAAGTGGTAAATATTATAGAATGTGGTGTATAGTGGTACATAGTATAGAATGTGGTGTACAGTGGTACATAGTATAGAATGTGTTGTATAGTGGTACATTGTATAGAATATGGTGTATAGTGGTACATAGTATAGAATATGGTGTATAGAGGTATGTAGTATAGAATATGGTGTATAGTGGTACATAGTATTGAATGTGGTGTATAGTGGTACATTGTATAGAATATGGTGTATAGTGGTACATAGTATAGAATATGGTGTAGAGCTGTATAGTGGTACATAGTATAGAATATGGTGTAGAGCTGTATAGTGGTACATAGTATAGAATATGGTGTATAGTGGTACGTAGTATAGAATATGGTGTATATTGGTACATAGTATAGAATATGGTGTATAGTGGTACATAGTATAGAATGTGGTGTAGAGTGGTACATGGTATAGAATGTGGTGTATAGTGGTACATAGTATAGAATATGGTGTATAGAGGTACATAGTTTAGAATGTGGTGTATAGTGGTACATAGTATAGAATATGGTGTATTGTGGTACATAGTATAGAATATGGTTTATAGTGGTACATAGTATAGAATATGGTGTAGAGCTGTATAGTGGTACATAGTATAGAATATGGTGTACAGTGGTACCTAGTATAGAATATGGTGTATAGTGGTACATAGTATAGAATGTGGTGTATAGATGTACATAGTATTGAATGTGGTGTATAGCGGTACATAGTATCGAATGTGGTGTATATAGGTACATAGTATAGAATGTGGTGTATAGCGGTACATAGTATAGAATGTGGTGTATAGCGGTACATAGTATAGAATGTGGTTTATAGTGGTACATAGTATAGAATGTGGAGTATAGCGGTACATAGTATAGAATGTGGTGTACAGCGGTACATAGTATAGAATGTGGTGTATAGTGGTACATAGTATAGAATACGGTGCATAGTGGTAAATAGTATAGAATGTGGTGCATAGTGGTACATAGTATAGAATGTGGTGTATAGCGGTACATAGTATAGAATGTGGTACATAGTATAGAATGTGGTACATAGTATAGAATGTGGTGTATAGTGTTACATTGTATAGAATGTCGTGTATAGTGGTACATAGTATAGAATATAGTGTATAGTGGTACATAGTATAGAATGTGGTGTAGAGCTGTATAGTGGTACATAGTATAGAATGTGGTGTAGAGCTGTATAGTGGTACATAGTATAGAATGTGGTGTAGAGCTGTATAGTGGTACATAGTATAGAATGTGGTGTAGAGCTGTATAGTGGTACATAGTATAGAATGTGGTGTAGAGCTGTATAGTGGTACATAGTATAGAATGTGGTGTATAGTGGTACATAGCATAGAATATGGTGTATAGTGGTACATAGTATAGAATGTGGTGTATAGTGGTACAGAGTATAGAATGTGGTGTATAGTGGTACATAGTATAGATTGTGGTGTATAGTGGTACATAGTATAGAATATGGTGTATAGTGGTACATAGTATAGAATATGGTGTATAGTGGTACATAGTATAGAATGTGGTGTATAGTGGTACATTGTATAGAATGTGGTGTATAGTGGTACATAGTATAGAATATGGTGTATAGTGGTACATAGTATAGAATGTGGTGTATAAAGGTACATAGTATAGAATATGGTGTAGAGCTGTATAGTGGTACATAGTATAGAATATGATGTATAGTGGTACATAATATAGAATATGGTGTATAGAGGTACATAGTATAGAATATGGTGTATAGAGGTACATCGTGTTGAATGTGGTGTATAGTGGTACATAGTATAGAATGTGGTGTATAGTGGTACATAGTATAGATTGTGGTGTATAGTGGTACATATTATAGAATGTGGTGTATAGTGGTACATAGTATAGAATGTGGTGTATAGCGGTACATAGTATAGAATATGGTGTATAGCGGAACATAGTATAGAATATGGTGTATAATGGTACATAGTATAGAATATGGTGTAGAGCTGTATAGTGGTAAATCAATGAAAAAACATCTTGGATGCGAAACGTACTTCAAACTGACCCAGTTTCATGGATACCTATATGTCCTTTTAATGTTAAAAATGGCCAAGCTAGTTTCTATTTAGGCAGTTAGCAATACATTGTTTCACCCTATGAGAATATAGTAAGGCTATAAGCCCCCCCATGAGAACATAGTAAGGCTATAAGCCCCCCCATGAGAATATAGTAAGGCTATAAACCCCCCCATGAAAATATAGTAAGGCTATAAACCCCCCCCATGAGAATATAGTAAGGGTATCTAACCACACCATGAGAATAGAGTAAGGGTATCTAAGCCCCCATGATAATATAGTAAGGGTATCTAAGCCCCCCATGATTATATAGTAAGGGTATCTAAGCCCCCCATGAGAATATAGTAAGGGTATCGAAGCCCCCCATGAGAATATAGTAAGGGTATCCAAGCACCCCATGAGAATATAGTAAGGGTATCCAAGCACCCCATGAGAATATAGTAAGGGTACTTAAGCACCCTATGGGAATATAGTAAGGGTATGAGCCTCCCCATGAAAATATAGTAAGGGTATGAGCCTCCCCATGAGAATATAGTAAGTGTATCTATGCCCCCTATGAGAATATAGTAAGGGTATCTAAGCCCCCAATGATAACATAGTAAGGGAATCTAAGCCCCCCTGAGAATATAGTAAGGGTATCTTAGCCCCCCCATGGGAATATAATAAGGGTATCTAAGCCCCCCATTGGGAATATAGTAAGAATATCTAAGCCCCCCATGGGAATATAGTAAGGGTATCTAAGCCCTCCATGGGAATATAGTAAGTGTATCTAAGCACCCCATGGGAATATAATAAGGATATCTTAGCACCCCATGGGAATATAGTAATGGTATCTAAGCATCCCATGAGAATATAGTAAGGGTATCTAAGCCCCCATGGGAATATAGTAAGGATATCTAAGCCCTCCATGGGAATATAGTAAGGTTATCTAAGCCCCCATGGGAATATAGTTAGGATATCTAAGCACCCCATGAGATTATAGTAAGGATATCTAAGCCCCCCATGAGAATATAGTAAGGGTATCTAAGCCCCCCATGATAACACAGTAATGGTATCTAAGCACCCCATGAGAATATGGTAAGGATATCTAAGCATCCCATGATATTATAGTAAGGGTATCTAAGTACCCCATGAGATTATAGTAAGGGTATCTAAGTACCCCATGAGATTATAGTAAGGATATCTAAGCCCCCCATGAGAATATAGTAAGGGTATCTAAGCCCCCCATGATAACATAGTAATGGTATCTAAGCACCCCATGAGAATATGGTAAGGATATCTAAGCATCCCATGAGATTATAGTAAGGGTATCTAAGTACCCCATGAGATTATAGTAAGGGTATCTAAGTACCCCATGAGATTATAGTAAGGATATCTAAGCCCCCCATGAGAATATAGTAAGGGTATCTAAGCCCCCCATGATAACATAGTAATGGTATCTAAGCACCCCATGAGAATATGGTAAGGATATCTAAGCATCCCATGAGAATATAGTAAGGGTATCTAAGCCCCCCATGATAACATAGTAATGGTATCTAAGCCCCCATGAGAATATGGTAAGGATATCTAAGCATCCCATGAGAATATAGTAAGGGTATCTAAGCCCCCATGAGAATATAGTAAGGGTATCTAAGCCCCCCATGATAACATAGTAATGGTATCTAAGCACCCCATGAGAATATGGTAAGGATATCTAAGCATCCCATGAGAATATAGTAAGGGTATCTAAGCATCCCATGAGAATATAGTAAGGGTATCTAAGCATCCCATGAGATTATAGTAAGGGTATCTAAGCATCCCATGAGATTATAGTAAGGGTATCTAAGCATCCCATGAGATTATAGTAAGGGTATCTAAGCATCCCATGAGATTATAGTAAGGGTATCTAAGCCCTCCATGAGATTATAGTAAGGGTATCTAAGCATCCCATGAGATTATAGTAAGGGTATCTAAGCATCCCATGAGAATATAGTAAGGGTATCTAAGCCCTCCATGAGAATATAGTAAGGGTACCTAAGCATCCCATGAGAATATAGTAAGGGTATCTAAGCCCCCATGGGAATATAGTAAGGGTACCGAAGCCCCCATGGGAATATAGTAAGGGTATCTAAGCATCCCATGGGAATATAGTAAGGGTATATAAGCCCTCCATGGGAATATAGTAAGGGTATCTAAGCATCCCATGGGAATATAGTAAGGGTATCTAAGCACCCCATGGGAATATAGTAAGGGTATCTAAGCCCTCCATGGGAATATAGTAAGGGTATCTAAGCCCACCATGGGAATATAGTAAGGGTACCTAAGCCCCCATGGGAATATAGTAAGGGTATCTAAGCATCCCATGGGAATATAGTAAGGGTATCTAAGCCCTCCATGGGAATATAGTAAGGGTATCTAAGCCCTCCATGGGAATATAGTAAGGGTATCTAAGCCCTCCATGGGAATATAGTAAGGGTATCTAAGCCCACCATGGGAATATAGTAAGGGTACCTAAGCCCCCATGAGAATATAGTAAGGGTATCTAAGCATCCCATGGGAATATAGTAAGGGTATCTAAGAACCCCATGGGAATATAGTAATGGTATATAAGCCCTCCATGGGAATATAGTAAGGGTATCTAAGCCCACCATGGGAATATAGTAAGGGTACCTAAGCCCCCATGAGAATATAGTAAGGGTATCTAAGCACCCCATGGGAATATAGTAAGGGTATCTAAGCACCCCATGAATGAATGGCATACAGTAAGGGTACTGCTGAGAGCAGCAGAATGAATGGAACATAGTAAGGGTACTGCTGAGAGCAGCAGAATGAATGGCATACAGCAAGAGTACTGCTGAGAGCAGCAGAATTAATGGCATATAGCAAGGGTACTGTTGAGAGCAGCAGAATGAATGGCATACAGTAAGGGTACTGCTGAGAGCAGCAGAATGAATGGCATACAGCAAGGGTACTGCTGAGAGCAGCAGAATGAATGGCATATAGCAAGGGTACTGCTGAGAGCAGCAGAATGAAAGGAACATAGTAAGGGTACTGCTGAGAGCAGCAGAATGAATGGCATACAGCAAGGGTACTGCTGAGAGCAGCAGAATGAGTGGCATACAGCAAGGGTACTGCTGAGAGCAGCAGAATGAATGGCATATAACAAGGGTACTGCTGAGAGCAGCAGAATGAATGGCATACAGTAAGGGTACTGCTGAGAGCAGCAGAATGAATGGCATACAGTAAGAGTACTGCTGAGAGCAGTAGAATGAATGGCATATAGTAGGGTGCTGCTGAGAGCAGCAGAATGAATGGCATACAGTAAGGGTACTGTTGAGAGCAGCAGAATGAATGGAATATAGTAAGGGTACTGCTGAGAGCAGCAGAATGAATGGCATATAGTAAGGGTACTGCTGAGAACAGCAGAATGAATGGCATACAGTAAGGGTACTGCTGAGAGCAGCAGAATGAATGGCATATAGTAAGGGTACTGCTGAGAGCTGCAGAATGAATGGCATACAGTAAGGGTACTGCTGAGAGCAGCAGAATGAATGGCATACAGTAAGGGTACTGCTGAGAACAGCAGAATGAATGGCATATAGTAAGGGTACTGCTGAGAGCAGCAGAATGAATGGCATACAGTAAGGGTACTGCTGAGAGCAGCAGAATGAATGGAATATAGTAAGGGTACTGCTGAGAGCAGCAGAATGAATGGCATATAGTAAGGGTACTGCTGAGAGCTGCAGAATGAATGGCATACAGTAAGGGTACTGCTGAGAGCAGCAGAATGAATGGCATATAGTAAGGGTACTGCTGAGAGCAGCAGAATGAATGGCATACAGTAAGGGTACTGCTGAGAGCAGCAGAATGAATGGCATATAGTAAGGGTACTGCTGAGAGCAGCAGAATGAATGGCATATAGTAAGGGTACTGCTGAGAGCAGCAGAATGAATGGCATATAGTAAGGGTACTGCTGAGAGCAGCAGAATGAATGGCAGTAGAGACTGATCCCAGTTGCTCTAAGATCAGCATCTTTGTAACATAAAAAATAGTCACTATGTGTAATTACATGACATTTTCATTCTAGTAGTCAGCAGGATTCAGAATATATAAAAGCCACTAGCGGATAGCAGTGAATATTTAGGCATAGAGGGTTTGGAGAGGTATCCACCAATAAATTCAGGTTAATAATTGTCCTGGATAATAATACACCTCCAATACCAAAATCTGCATTCTAGCTCAAGGCCCGCATTCCAAGGACTGGGGTGAATACCCTATATTTGTGGTGTCTGTTTTTTAACTGACAATATAAACTACATACATGTTACAGTACATATCACTTCACATTCTGTTTTTATAATTCGCTTTTAATTTATGTAATAAAGGTTACATTTTAGGAGATACTGCTTTCTGTGTGCCCACTTTACAACACCTCTTTTTCTTGCATGTGATATTTATTCTAGGGTGCACCTCCCATGAGAAATCAAATATAAAAATATTTACTAGATCATATATGTATGGGTGCAGTATATAATATGTATGGGTGCAGTATATAATATGTATGGGCAGTGTTGGACTGGGGCATGAAGGGCCTACCGGGGGAATGAAATGATAGGGGCCCATACTTAGGGGTTTGGCCAGCCATAGCCAATAAAGACTGCATGGTTGGGGCCCCTTTAAAAAAAAAAAAAAAAAAGAAAAGCTTGCGACTGGATCACATCTGTTTGCTCTCACAGAAGGGAATACCCAGGTCCTTAGCGGCTTTGATTAATTTTGATGAGCTTTGGACAGTTACTACTGACTCACTAAATGTTATAAATCTTTTTGAGTTTCACTCTGATCGTTACTATGAACTCATTAGGAGTAGATATTTGATTATCAGACTTGGATCATATTTGGGCCCGATTGGGTTGTGATTAATCAGCTGAAGTACAGCGTTACCCACCTAATATCGATTACTACCTGTAAATCATACCCCTATGGGTTATCAATAAAAAATTTTTTTTATATCTACCCCTGATGAAGTCAAAATACGAACGCGTAGGGTTTACCAGTTACTGTTCCGTTGACCAGTTGTGTGAAGATTCCCTCCCTATTGAGCTCACACCTGTTTAAAAGTGAGGGTGGGTCTCAAAAAACATCTCTACCCTGGCCTTGGCTCATTGATTTATTGGATCTATGTTATGTGTTTTACTTTGTTTATGTGAACCAGAACTTTAAATGTTGAACCGATTTTTTTATCAAAAATAAACATTTGGTATCTTTTCTAATTGGCCTTCTGTTGGGTGATTTTTTTTTTTTTTGGTGGAGGGTATATCCACAGGACCCCTCATGGTCTAATGTCATACACTCTAAAAGAAGAATATCCAATTTAAACTTTTAGAAGGACTTTCACATTCAAGCAACCTGCTAACTCAAACTATTTTACTTTGATTGCGCATAGCGCATTAAGGAATTTTTTATGTATATAGTAAATTCTGCTAGTGCATGCATGATGATGTTCCAGATTAATTACTGCAATGGATTCTAGAAAAAAACACCATAGTCATGTGCAGTATAATGTAACCTATGTATAATCTATAATATAATGTATAATTCAAGTGCACAGTCTGGAATCTGATTCCTTGAAAAGGGAGTGGGGCCCATCGGGGGTTTCCCCTGTACCCCTATGGGCCAGTACGACCCTATGAATGGGTGCAGTATATAATATGTATGGGTGCAGTATATAATATGTATGGGTGGAGTATATAATGTGTATGGGTGCAGTATATAATGTGTATGGGTGCAGTATATAATATGTATGGGTGCAGTATATAATATGTATGGGTGCAGTATATAATGTGTATGGGTGCAGTATATAATATGTATGGGTGCAGTATATAATATGTATGGGTGCAGTATATAATATGTATGGGTGCAGTATATAATGTGTATGGGTGCAGTATATATAATTGTGTATGGGTGCAGTATATATAATGTGTATGGGTGCAGTATATATAATGTGTATGGTGCAGTATATATAATGTGTATGGTGCAGTATATAATATGTATGGGTGCAGTATATAATGTATGGGTGCAGTATATAATATGTGAAGAATTGACTGCTCTTGTGCGGGTACTAAATTTCCTTTTTTCTTCGTATCTAATGATATGATACAGGGGGGGTAAATTTACTAAAGTGAGTGTTTTTAGAAGTACGTTTTAGAAGAGATGTTGCCCATAGCAACCAATCAGATTCTATCTATTGTCTTCTAGAAGGTGCTAGTTAACTGTTAAGTAGAATCTGATTAGTTGCTATGGGCAACATCTCTTCCTAAACTCACTTCTAAAAACTCTCACTTTAGTAAATTTACCCCAGAGTTACAATAGTTCTGCCAAAGGGTAAGAACTGGACCACCCATTGGTGTCACCTATGTCTACAGAGCGAGTAGTATATGTCACGCAGGGTCCATGTGACTTGTCAGGTATGTGCATTAGGGATAATGTCCAGCATATACTGTACTGTAAGTATCTCTCTTCTCTCTCTGCAGTCTCTGTGGCCTCAGCTTCTGCGTATAACCTGGTGAAGCAGTCTGTCACATGGCTGGACGCTCTTGCCTACTGCAGGTCTCAGTACACGGACCTCGCCAGTATACTCTCCGATTCGGATCTGGTCTCTGTGCTTGGAGCGGTCACCTGGAATGATGCCTGGTTTGGGCTTTACCTCTGCACTCCGGGTGTTTGGCGTTACAGTAATGGATACACCGTCAACTACACAAAGTGGAATTCGGGAAAGCCCAGCCTGAGCGCAAATGCCTGTGTACATACCAGTTTGGGCAAGTGGACCGACGCGGACTGTGGCTCTGGCAAATACTTTGTGTGCTACAAATGTGAGTAATACTCATTTCTGGCAAGTGTTAGCCTCAGCCATGACCGAGTCAGACCAAGCTCCGAACAGCTTCTAATGAGCTAAATCACACATTTACTGATACTTATAGATAATACATTTTGCACATACTTTACCTCTGTGTTTTTAGATTTTTTATTATCTGGTTATAAACAATAAATGTACCTTATTAATGATCATTTATTGGTATTTACTGCTTGTACATTGAATTGTGCTGTTATTGTTGCTTTTTATACTTGTGCATCTATCTACACCTTGGGGGGTAGAATAGGACAGGGGAAGGGGGGTGGGGGGCTGTATCATTCCAATATGGAGTATGCACTCCCCACCCCATCGCTCCACGCTTCTTCATGTTACACAAACATCTACTTAAAGCTTTCTCGTAGCAACCTGCAAAACACTGTTATACAGGCAAGAAAACCGCAACCAGTCAGTTTAGTCCATTTGTCTTGGAGTTGGCATCAGCAAGACCCTCTCACCAGCTGCATGGACCATGGGCATAACTGTGATGTGGACGTATTGCACAGCGGCATGGGCCTTGGGCATAACTGTGATGTGGACATATTGCACAGCTGCATGGACCATGGGCATAACTGTGATGTGGACGTATTGCACAGCTGCATGGACCATGGGCATAACTGTGATGTGGACATATTGCACAGCTGCATGGACCATGGGCATAACTGTGATGTGGACTTATTACACAGTGGCATGGACCATGGGCATAACTGTGATGTGGACGTATTGCACAGCTGCATGGACCATGGGCATAACTGTGTTGTGGATGTATTGCACAGCGGCATGGACCATGGGGATAACTGTGATGTGGACGTATTCCACAGCGGCATGGACCATGGGCATAACTGTGATGTGGACATATTGCACAGCGGCATGGACCATGGGCATAACTGTGTTGCACAGCGGCATTGACCATGGGCATAACTGTGATCTGGATGTATTGCACAGCGGCATGGACCATGGGCATAACTGTGATGTGGAAGTATTGCACAGCTGCATGGACCATGGGCATAACTGTGATGTGGACATATTGCACAGCGGCATGGACCATGGGAATAACTGTGATGTGGACGTATTGCACAGCGGCATGGTCCATGGGCATAACTGTGATGTGGACGTATTGCACAGCGGCATGGTCCATGGGCATAACTGTGATGTGGACGTATTGCACAGCGGCATGGACCATGGGGATAACTGTGATGTGGACGTATTGCACAGCGGCATGGACCATGGGGATAACTGATGTGGACGTATTGCACAGCGGCATGGACCATGGGCATAACTGTGATGTGGACGTATTGCACAGCGGCATGGGCATAACTGTGACGTGGACGTATTGCACAGCGGCATTGACCATGGGCATAACTGTGATGTGGCCGTATTGCACAGCGGCATGGACCATGGGCATAACTGTGACGTGGACGTATTGCACAGCGGCATGGACCATGGGCATAACTGTGATGTGGACGTATTATACAGCGGCAGGGGAATACCGTCCAACTAACATGCAAATGTGGCAGAGGTGTCTGTAGGACGTAGATGCTGATTCAGATGGTCGCTGCCCTTGGCCATTAGGACCCCTCTGCCAGGTCTAGGAAATATGCATCTGATGATGCAGACCTTGGGCTTGGCACGCCTACAAAATGTGGGTGACACGCCTCTATTTTGTAGAGCGATCACAGTCACACCCACCTCTCCCCCGCCCCTCCCCAGTAACCACTTATTGCCTTGACTTCCATTGGACCACACACGTTTGTATGTAATAACTCAAGTGGTGCTTCAGCTCTGATGGCTGATTTGGGAAATTACTGACTTGTTTGTTTCCCTGTTATACAGCTCTCACATGGGTTTCTCTGTCTTAGTCACTGACATTCCTGTGACCATCCCGTTCAGTCATTTTTTAAAACTGTCATATCCAAGGTGACCAAGTCTTTTATGCCAGAGTTATAGTAACTGCGACTCAGCTGTCATCATTGCTTAATAGTGTTGTGTATCAGGGACATCTAACGGATGGCATTGGGTACATAATACTGTTACAGTCCCTTTTCTGTTATGTACTGTGGTATCTTTGCCCTAGGACATTAAAGCACATCTTCGATTTCTGTGACTCTAGTTCTAGTCCTAATTTGTTCAAGCAAACTTTCATTGTTCCAACTTTTGTAGCTGTAAGTGCTTCATTTCAAACTCTTTTGATTGTAAAAGGATCACATGCAGTTAACTCTTCATTGCAATTGAATTACCTGGTAGCACCTGAATTTCCTTTCTGCAGCTATATGTAACACTCATGGCCGATTCATCATTACTGTTGCATTTATTATTTTGCACAGAGTTGACATTCTGCTTACATTCAAATGCTTTGTGTCCTATCTTGTGACATATGAAGCACTTGTCTGAATTTTCTGAGCTTCTCACTCTGCGTTTAATGCAATTCTCTCACTGGGCCTGCGTTCTTGCTCTGACTGTGTCTGTGCTTAAGTTGGCTGTGTTTGCTTCCAACACTTTGACTAGAAGTCAAATTAAGGCTGTAAGTTTTGTAGCATCGCTGTAGTGAACTCTTAATCATCTTCTTGCATTTCTACAAAAAATGAAGGAGAAATAAACATAATTTTGTCAATGTAGTCACTCATACTCCCGCATTCACATAACTTGGTATTGAGCAATACATGTTTCAGATTAATTCTTCTCATCAGACCCCCATCTTGATATGCTGTCTGCAGTGCCGTCCACATGTATTTTGCTGTATGATAGAGTACATGTGTTGCTCAACACTCAAACCAATCATACCTATGACTCTCTCTACATCATCTGGGTTTGGAATGTCACCAGGGACCACTGATAGTTTTCACATTCTGCCACACTTTACTATCATCTCCATAGCAAACATCTATGTGATGTAATTCTCTGCACCTGTAAGTTTGATAAACCCAAGTATGGGTGTAGCTTCTGTGTTCATGTTTCTTACTGTCATGATTATGCAGCTCCTGTGCACTAATTAGCTTATTAACTGACACACTGCACTGGAAACACTCTGTGCAGTTTTTACTTTGTGTTTGCAGGTGTCTAAGATAGCATCTGTGTAATGCTCAGTATTCTATTAGCTTGGGGTCTGTGTAACTCTAATGATGGGTGAGCACACAGTCACTGATAGGAGAATAGGAGACAAGGAGCAGAGGAAGTAATAATAGTGCTGGGGAGGAACATGAGGAAGGAGGGCCCTGCCTGTGAGAGACTACATGGTAAGGGGAGGGGTGAATGTAATGGTAATGTACACAGTGATGGGTGAGCACACACAGGGTCACTGATAGGGGGAATAGGAGACAAGGAGCACAGGAAGTAATGATAGTGCTGGGGAGGAACATGAGGAAGGAGGGCCCTGCCTGTGAGAGATTACATGGTAAGGGGAGGGGTGTATGTAATAGTAATGTACACAGTGATGGGTGAGCACACACAGGGTCACTGATAGGGGGAATAGGGGACAAGGAGCACAGGAAGTAATGATAGTGCTTGGGAGGAACATGAGGAAGGAGGACCCTGCCTGTGAGAGATTACATGGTAAGGGGAGGGGTGTATGTAATGGTAATGTACACAGTGATGGGTGAGCACACACAGGGTTACTGATAGGGGGAATAGGAGACAAGGAGCACAGGAAGTAATGATAGTGCTGGGGAGGAACATGAGGAAGGAGGGCCCTGCCTGTGAGAGATTACATGGTAAGGGGAGGGGTGACTGTAATGGTAATGTACACAGTGATAGGTGAGCACACACAGGGTCACTGATAGGGGGAATAGGAGAGAAGGAGCACAGGAAGTAATGATAGTGCTGGGGAGGAACATGAGGAAGGAGGGCCCTGCCTGTGAGAGATTACATGGTAAGGGGAGGGGTGTATGTAATAGTAATGTACACAGTGATGGGTGAGCACACACAGGGTCACTGATAGGGGGAATAGGGGACAAGGAGCACAGGAAGTAATGATAGTGCTTGGGAGGAACATGAGGAAGGAGGACCCTGCCTGTGAGAGATTACATGGTAAGGGGAGGGGTGTATGTAATGGTAATGTACACAGTGATGGGTGAGCACACACAGGGTTACTGATAGGGGGAATAGGAGACAAGGAGCACAGGAAGTAATGATAGTGCTGGGGAGGAACATGAGGAAGGAGGGCCCTGCCTGTGAGAGATTACATGGTAAGGGGAGGGGTGACTGTAATGGTAATGTACACAGTGATAGGTGAGCACACACAGGGTCACTGATAGGGGGAATAGGAGAGAAGGAGCACAGGAAGTAATGATAGTGCTGGGGAGGAACATGGGGAAGGAGGGCCCTGCCTGTGAGAGACTACATGGTAAGGGGAGGGGTGAATGTAATGGTAATGTACACAGTGATGGGTGAGCACACACAGGGTCACTGATAGGGGGAATAGGAGACAATGAGCACAGGAAGTAATGATAGTGCTGGGGAGGAACATGGGGAAGGAGGGCCCTGCCTGTGAGAGATTACATGGTAAGGGGAGGGGTGTATGTAATGGTAATGTACACAGTGATGGGTGAGCACACACAGGGTCACTGATAGGGGGAAGAGGGGACAAGGAGCACAGGAAGTAATGATAGTGCTGGGGAGGAACATGAGGAAGGAGGGCCCTGCCTGTGAGAGGTTACATGGTAAGGGGAGGGGTGTATGTAATGATAATGAACACAGTGATGGGTGAGCACACACATGGTCACTGATAGGGGGAATAGGGGACAAGGAGCACATGAAGTAATGATAGTGCTGGGGAGGAACATGAGGAAGGAGGGCCCTGCCTGTGAGAGATTACATGGTAAGGGGAGGGGTGTATGTAATGGTAATGTACACAGTGATGGGTGAGCACACACAGGGTCACTGATAGGGGGAATAGGGGACAAGGAGCACAGGAAGTAATGATAGTGCTGGGGAGGAACATGGGGAAGGAGGGCCCTACCTGTGAGAGATTACATGGTAAGAGGAGGGGTGTATGTAATGGTAATGTACACAGTGATGGGTGAGCACACACAGGGTCACTGATAGGGGGAGTAGGAGACAAGGAGCACAGGAAGTAATGATAGTGCTGGGGAGGAACATGGGGAAGGAGGGCCCTGCCTGTGAGAGATTACATTGTAAGGGAGGGGTGTATGTAATGGTAATGTACACAGTGATGGGTGAGCACACACAGGGTCACTGATAGGGAGAGTAGGAGACAAGGAGCACAGGAAGTAATGATTGTGCTGGGGAGGAACATGGGGAAGGAGGGCCCTGCCTGTGAGAGATTACATGGTAAGGGGAGGGGTGTATGTAATGGTAATGTACACAGTGATGGGTGAGCACACACAGGGTCACTGATAGGGGGAATAGGAGACAAGGAGCACAGGAAGTAATGATAGTGCTGGGGAGGAACATGGGGAAGGAGGGCCCTGCCTGTGAGAGATTACATGGTAAGGGGAGGGGTGTATGTAATGGTAATGTACACAGTGAGGGGTGAGCACACACAGGGTCACTGATAGGGGGAATAGGAGACAAGGAGCACAGGAAGTAATGATAGTGCTGGGGAGGAACATGGGGAAGGAGGGCCCTGCCTGTGAGAGATTACATGGTAAGGGGAGGGGTGTATGTAATGGTAATGTACACAGTGATGGGTGAGCACACACAGGGTCACTGATAGGGGGAATAGGAGACAAGGAGCACAGGAAGTAATGATAGTGCTGGGGAGGAACATGGGGAAGGAGGGCCCTGCCTGTGAGAGATTACATGGTAAGGGGAGGGGTGACTGTAATGGTAATGTACACAGGGTCACTGATAGGGGGAATAGGGGACAAGGAGCACAGGAAGTAATGATAGTGCTGGGGAGGAACATGAGGAAGGAGGGCCCTGCCTGTGAGAGATTACTTTGTAAGGGGAGGGGTGTATGTAATGGTAATGTACACAGTGATGGGTGAGTACACACAGGGTCACTGATAGGGGGAATAGGAGACAAGGAGCACAGGAAGTAATGATAGTGCTGGGGAGGAACATGAAGAAGGAGGGCCCTGCCTGTGAGAGATTACATGGTAAGGGGAGGGGTGTATGTAATGGTAATGTACACAGTGATGGGTGAGCACACACAGGGTCACTGATAGGGGGAATAGGAGACAAGGAGCACAGGAAGTAATGATAGTGCTGGGGAGGAACAAGAGGAAGGAGGGCCCTGCCTGTGAGAGATTACATGGTAAGGGGAGGGGTGTATGTAATGGTAATGTACACAGTGATGTGTGAGCACACACAGGGTCACTGATAGGGGGAATAGGAGACAAGGAGCACAGGAAGTAATGATAGTGCTGGGGAGGAAGATGAGGAAGAAGGACCCTGCCTGTGAGAGATTACATGGTAAGGGGAGGGGTGTATGTAATGGTAATGTACACAGTGATGGGTGAGTACACACAGGGTCACTGATAGGGGGAATAGGAGACAAGGAGCACAGGAAGTAATGATAGTGCTGGGGAGGAACATGAGGAAGGAGGGCCCTGCCTGTGAGAGATTACATGGTAAGGGGAGGGGTGTATGTAATGGTAATGTACACAGTGATGGGTGAGCACACACAGGGTCACTGATAGGGGGAATAGGAGACAAGGAGCACAGGAAGTAATGATAGTGCTGGGGAGGAACATGGGGAAAGAGGGCCCTGCCTGTGAGAGATTACATGGTAAGGGGAGGGGTGACTGTAATGGTAATGTACACAGGGTCACTGATAAGGGGAATAGGGGACAAGGAGCACAGGAAGTAATGATAGTGCTGGGGAGGAACATGGGGAAGGAGGGCCCTGCCTGTGAGAGATTACATGGTAAGGGGAGGGGTATATGTAATGGTAATGTACACAGTGATGGGTGAGCACACACAGGGTCACTGATAGGGGGAATAGGAGACAAGGAGCACAGGAAGTAATGATAGTGCTGGGGAGGAACATGAGGAAGGAGGGCCCTGCCTGTGAGAGATTACATTGTAAGGGGAGGGGTGTATGTAATGGTAATGTACACAGTGATGGGTGAGCGCACACAGGGTCACTGATAGGGGGAATAGGAGACAAGAAGCACAGGAAGTAATGATAGTGCTGGGGAGGAACATGAGGAAGGAGGGCCCTGCCTGTGAGAGATTACATGGTAAGGGGAGGGGTGTATGTAATGGTAATGTACACAGTGATGGGTGAGCACACACAGGGTTACTGATAGGGGGAATAGGAGACAAGGAGCACAGGAAGTAATGATAGTGCTGGGGAGGAACATGAGGAAGGAGGGCCCTGCCTGTGAGAGATTACATGGTAAGGGGAGGGGTGTATGTAATGGTAATGTACACAGTGATGGGTTAGCACACACAGGGTCACTGATAGGGGGAATAGGAGACAAGGAGCACAGGAAGTAATGATAGTGCTGGGGAGGAACATGAGGAAGAAGGACCCTGCCTGTGAGAGATTACATGGTAAGGGGAGGGGTGTATGTAATGGTAATGTACACAGTGATGGGTGAGTACACACAGGGTCACTGATAGGGGGAATAGGAGACAAGGAGCACAGGAAGTAATGATAGTGCTGGGGAGGAACATGAGGAAGGAGGGCCCTGCCTGTGAGAGATTACATGGTAAGGAGAGGGGTGTATGTAATGGTAATGTACACAGTGATGGGTGAGCACACACAGGGTCACTGATAGGGGGAATAGGAGACAAGGAGCACAGGAAGTAATGATAGTGCTGGGGAGGAACATGGGGAAGGAGGGCCCTGCCTGTGAGAGATTACATGGTAAGGGGAGGGGTGACTGTAATGGTAATGTACACAGGGTCACTGATAGGGGGAATAGGAGACAAGGAGCACAGGAAGTAATGATAGTGCTGGGGAGGAACATGAGGAAGGAGGGCCCTGCCTGTGAGAGATTACATGGTAAGGGGAGGGGTGTATGTAATGGTAATGTACACAGTGATGGGTGAGCACACACAAGGTCACTGATAGGGGGAATAGGAGACAAGGAGCACAGGAAGTAATGATAGTGCTGGGGAGGAACATGGGGAAGGAGGGCCCTGCCTGTGAGAGATTACATGGTAAGGGGAGGGGTGACTGTAATGGTAATGTACACAGGGTCACTGATAGGGGGAATAGGGGACAAGGAGCACAGGAAGTAATGATAGTGCTGGGGAGGAACATGGGGAAGGAGGGCCCTGCCTGTGAGAGATTACATGGTAAGGGGAGGGGTGACTGTAATGGTAATGTACACAGGGTCACTGATAAGGGGAATAGGGGACAAGGAGCACAGGAAGTAATGATAGTGCTGGGGAGGAACATGGGGAAGGAGGGCCCTGCCTGTGAGAGATTACATGGTAACGGGTGGGGTGTATGTAATGGTAATGTACACAGTGATGGGTGAGCACACACAGGGTCACTGATAGGGGGAATAGGGGACAAGGAGCACAGGAAGTAATGATAGTGCTGGGGAGGAACATGGGGAAGGAGGGCCCTGCCTGTGAGAGATTACATGGTAAGGGGAGGGGTGTATGTAATGGTAATGTACACAGTGATGGGTGAGCACACACAGGGTCACTGATGGGGGAATAGGAGACAAGGAGCACAGGAAGTAATGATAGTGCTGGGGAGGAACATGAGGAAGGAGGGCCCTGCCTGTGAGAGATTACATTGTAAGGGGAGGGGTGTATGTAATGGTAATGTACACAGTGATGGGTGAGTGCACACAGGGTCACTGATAGGGGGAATAGGAGACAAGGAGCACAGGAAGTAATGATAGTGCTGGGAGGAACATGAGGAAGGAGGGCCCTGCCTGTGAGAGATTACATGGTAAGGGGAGGGGTGTATGTAATGGTAATGTACACAGTGATGGGTGAGCACACACAGGGTCACTGATAGGGGGAATAGGAGACAAGGAGCACAGGAAGTAATGATAGTGCTGGGGAGGAACATGAGGAAGGAGGGCCCTGCCTGTGATAGATTACATGGTAAGGGGAGGGGTGTATGTAATGGTAATGTACACAGTGATGGGTGAGCACACACAGGGTCACTGATAGGGGGAATAGGAGACAAGGAGCACAGGAAGTAATGATAGTGCTGGGGAGGAACATGGGGAAGGAGGGCCCTGCCTGTGAGAGATTACATGGTAAGGGGAGGGGTGACTGTAATGGTAATGTACACAGGGTCACTGATAGGGGGAATAGGGGACAAGGAGCACAGGAAGTAATGATAGTGCTGGGGAGGAACATGGGGAAGGAGGGCCCTGCCTGTGAGAGATTACATGGTAAGGGGAGGGGTGTATGTAATGGTAATGTACACAGTGATGGGTGAGCACACACAGGGTCACTGATAGGGGGAATAGGAGACAAGGAGCACAGGAAGTAATGATAGTGCTGGGGAGGAACATGAGGAAGGAGGGCCCTGCCTGTGAGAGATTACATTGTAAGGGGAGGGGTGTATGTAATGGTAATGTACACAGTGATGGGTGAGCGCACACAGGGTCACTGATAGGGGGAATAGGAGACAAGGAGCACAGGAAGTAATGATAGTGCTGGGGAGGAACATGAGGAAGGAGGGCCCTGCCTGTGAGAGATTACATGGTAAGGGGAGGGGTGTATGTAATGGTAATGTACACAGTGATGGGTGAGCACACACAGGGTCACTGATAGGGGGAATAGGAGACAAGGAGCACAGGAAGTAATGATAGTGCTGGGGAGGAACATGAGGAAGAAGGACCCTGCCTGTGAGAGATTACATGGTAAGGGGAGGGGTGTATGTAATGGTAATGTACACAGTGATGGGTGAGTACACACAGGGTCACTGATAGGGGGAATAGGAGACAAGGAGCACAGGAAGTAATGATTGTGCTGGGGAGGAACATGAGGAAGGAGGGCCCTGCCTGTGAGAGATTACATGGTAAGGGGAGGGGTGTATGTAATGGTAATGTACACAGTGATGGGTGAGCACACACAGGGTCACTGATAGGGGGAATAGGAGACAAGGAGCACAGGAAGTAATGATAGTGCTGGGGAGGAACATGAGGAAGGAGGGCCCTGCCTGTGAGAGATTACATTGTAAGGGGAGGGGTGTATGTAATGGTAATGTACACAGTGATGGGTGAGCGCACACAGGGTCACTGATAGGGGGAATAGGGGACAAGGAGCACAGGAAGTAATGATAGTGCTGGGGAGGAACATGGGGAAGGAGGGCCCTGCCTGTTAGAGATTACATGGTAAGGGGAGGGGTGTATGTAATGGTAATGTACACAGTGATGGGTGAGCACACACAGGGTCACTGATAGGGGGAATAGGAGACAAGGAGCACAGGAAGTAATGATTGTGCTGGGGAGGAACATGGGGAAGGAGGGCCCTGCCTGTGAGAGATTACATGGTAAGGGGAGGGGTGTATGTAATGGTAATGTACACAGTGATGGGTGAGCACACACAGGGTCACTGATAGGGGGAATAGGAGACAAGGAGCACAGGAAGTAATGATAGTGCTGGGGAGGAACATGAGGAAGGAGGGCCCTGCCTGTGAGAGATTACATGGTAAGGGGAGTGGTGTATGTAATGGTAATGTACACAGTGATGGGTGAGCACACACAGGGTCACTGATAGGGGGAATAGGGGACAAGGAGCACAGGAAGTAATGATAGTGCTGGGGAGGAACATGGGGAAGGAGGGCCCTCCCTGTGAGAGATTACATGGTAAGGGGAGGGGTGTATGTAATGGTAATGTACACAGTGATGGGTGAGCACACACAGGGTCACTGATAGGGGGAATAGGAGACAAGGAGCACAGGAAGTAATGATAGTGCTGGGGAGGAACATGGGGAAGGAGGGCCCTGCCTGTGAGAGGTTACATGGTAAGGGGAGGGGTGTATGTAATGGTAATGAACACAGTGATGGGTGAGCACACACAGGGTCACTGATAGGGGGAATAGGGGACAAGGAGCACATGAATTAATGATAGTGCTGGGGAGGAACATGGGGAAGGAGGGCCCTGCCTGTGAGAGATTACATGGTAAGGGGAGGGGTGTATGTAATGGTAATGTACACAGTGATGGGTGAGCACACACAGGGTCACTGATAGGGGGAATAGGAGACAAGGAGCACAGGAAGTAATGATAGTGTTGGGGAGGAACATGGGGAAGGAGGACCCTGCCTATGAGAGATTACATGGTAAGGGGAGGGGTGTATGTAATGGTAATGTACACAGTGAGGGGTGAGCACACACAGGGTCACTGATAGGGGGAGTAGGAGACAAGGAGCACAGGAAGTAATGATTGTGCTGGGGAGGAACATGGGGAAGGAGGACCCTGCCTATGAGAGACTACATGGTAAGGGGAGGGGTGTATGTAATGGTAATGTACACAGTGATGGGTGAGCACACACATGGTCACTGATAGGGGGAATAGGAGACAAGGAGCACAGGAAGTAATGATAGTGCTGGGGAGGAACATGAGGAAGGAGGGCCCTGCCTGTGAGAGATTACATGGTAAGGGGAGGGGTGTATGTAATGGTAATGTACACAGTGAGGGGTGAGCACACACAGGGTCACTGATAGGGGGAGTAGGAGACAAGGAGCACAGGAAGTAATGATTGTGCTGGGGAGGAACATGGGGAAGGAGGGCCCTGCCTGTGAGAGATTACATGGTAAGGGGAGGGGTGTATGTAATGGTAATGTACACAGTGATGGGTGAGCACACACAGGGTCACTGATAGGGGGAATAGGAGACAAGGAGCACAGGAAGTAATGATAGTGCTGGGGAGGAACATGGGGAAGGAGGGCCCTGCCTGTGAGAGATTACATGGTAAGGGGAGGGGTGTATGTAATGGTAATGTACACAGTGATGGGTGAGCACACACAGGGTCACTGATAGGGGGAATAGGAGACAAGGAGCACAGGAAGTAATGATAGTGCTGGGGAGGAACATGGGGAAGGAGGGCCCTGCCTGTGAGAGGTTACATGGTAAGGGGAGGGGTGTATGTAATGGTAATGTACACAGTGATGGGTGATCACACACAGGGTCACTGATAGGAGGAATAGGAGGCAAGGAGCACAGGAAGTAATGATAGTGCTGGGGAGGAACATGGGGAAGGAGGGCCCTGCCTGTGAGAGATTACATGGTAAGGGGAGGGGTGTATGTAATGGTAATGTACACAGTGATGGGTGAGCACACACAGGGTCACTGATAGGGGGAATAGGAGACAAGGAGCACAGGAAGTAATGATAGTGCTGGGGAGGAACATGAGGAAGGAGGGCCCTGCCTGTGATAGATTACATGGTAAGGGGAGGGGTGTATGTAATGGTAATGTACACAGTGATGGGTGAGCACACACAGGGTCACTGATAGGGGGAATAGGAGACAAGGAGCACAGGAAGTAATGATAGTGCTGGGGAGGAACATGGGGAAGGAGGGCCCTGCCTGTGAGAGATTACATGGTAAGGGGAGGGGTGACTGTAATGGTAATGTACACAGGGTCACTGATAGGGGGAATAGGGGACAAGGAGCACAGGAAGTAATGATAGTGCTGGGGAGGAACATGGGGAAGGAGGGCCCTGCCTGTGAGAGATTACATGGTAAGGGGAGGGGTGTATGTAATGGTAATGTACACAGTGATGGGTGAGCACACACAGGGTCACTGATAGGGGGAATAGGAGACAAGGAGCACAGGAAGTAATGATAGTGCTGGGGAGGAACATGAGGAAGGAGGGTCCTGCCTGTGAGAGGTTACGTGTTAAGTAGAGAGTTTATATTCTAATACAGATGGCTGTGAGCCATCATTGTGGAGTCATAGTAACTTGACATGAAGTGGGTAAAGAATGGTAGAAAGGCATGACTACAGATGGGGGAACTTTTATTTTAGGACAAACCATTGTACAAAGACTAGAGGAAAGAAAGGGATCTTATATGGTGTAATAAGTTTATTTTAATTCACATAAAACAATGAATTGGAGATTTACCAGATAATCACACAGATCTATAATAAGAATCATTTCCAGCTCTGATCACTCATGAAGAATTTTTCTTTATTTCATGAAATATCATCTGAACTTACAGCAAGCAACTCATCAGTACCTGATCTCCCCTCTAACTGTCAGTGGCCACTAAAGCCCACCACCACGACCTACCTGACCACAACTTCACCTGATCAGAACACTGATGGCAATGGACCTCCCAATAGCCCAGGATTTACTATGGGTCCACCTCCAGGTAAGTAAGGCGGCACCTCAGGGACAGAAGTATATCCGATGTCTGGTGCAACCACATCGCCAGCTCTCACCACCTCTGCCGTCTCTGACACCACAGTAGCCGCAGGTATTCCTGGACACCAGCAATGTCTCTTCTATACTAGCCCAGTATGTGTGTTCTCTAATACAGATTATCTCCGTTACAGGTCACATTGGCTCCAGCACAACACAGGGAACATGGAGCAGCAGCATGGACACTATGCCAGGTATATTGCTCCATGTACCATTGTGGGAAAATCCATCCATGGTTTAATTTTTACTATAGGAAACAAATATACAGCAAAATGAGAGATATTGAGTATCTGGCTGTAACTAGGGGTGTGTGACCGGTGCCGCTCTGTGGGTGGCACCATTGCTGCCCCATGGCACTTGCTTCTGGCTAGTAAGGTAGCAGGAACGGTACCCTGCAGCCAGGATCAGTGCTGTGGAGCCACCAGACACCCTGCAGAGTGTGCAGCTGATGTGGTGATCCTCCAAGTCACCGCTGCTGCGGCCCCGCCCCTTCCATGCAACACAATGACATCACGCACCCGATGTCATGATGTCAGGCACTAAGGCGGCAGGGCCGGCACATGGCGCATTTAAGCCCTGTTACAGCTGCTGAGTATGATCATGTAGGATTTGGAAGTAAAGATACTTTTTTGTGTGGGGGGGGGAGGCACTTCCTAATGGAAATTCTTTTAAAGTATTAAAATATAACCTTTAATTTACCATTAATATATTGTTGGACTCCTCTATACAATAAAATACATATAGGAACGATCTCCTATATGAACTCTGTAACCTGCGTTGACATAAATAATTCATAGCCAATATTAATGACATCAATCCCATCATATGATTGGCAAATTAAATTATAATCATTTAACATTTATGCAAAGTAATGTACTATAGAAAGACCCAGTATAACCTGCACATACAATGAGCCTATTCAGTAATTCTATCCGCAAGTCCCTGCACTGTAGATGAGTTGTCTGGATAGTAAGAGGAAAACCTTCTAACACCTTCCAGATGATCATTGGTGGAAATATTACTCAGCCGGGTTCTATCACGTCTCCTCTCTGGTTAGAATGCTTCACTCCACAATTCAAACATACTGTATTGTTGCTATATACATTTGCACAATTTACACATGTTATTACTAGGGATGTGCGCCCACCCCCGTGTTTTGGTTTTGGATCTGTATCTCCTTTGTGTTTTAGATCTGGATCTGTTTTTTTTCTAAAAAAAAACATAAAAACTGCTAAAATCACATAATTTGGGCTTGTTTTTGTTCCCACAGTATTATTAACCTCTATCATTATTTCCAGTCAATTTTGACCACCTCACAATATTGATTTCATCCAGTTTAGGCCAAAAGGTTGCATCAAGCTAGCTGGCTGACTAAGCTCAGCGACAGCAGTGGGCATCACAAACATGCGGCACTGCAGTGGCAGACAGGATAGCAGTTTAATAAACGATATGACCCCATAGGAAGTTAAAACCAAGAATGTTTTCATTAATCAAGAACTAGGTCAGAGGCCCGAGGGAGTTGGAGTAAGTTGAAGACAGGGAAAGGATAGAAGAATTGATTAGTTTGTAAGTTTATTTATTTAACATTTTTGATTCTGAATAAAATCGAGGGAGGATCAATATAGGATCAATTTCTACATTTCCTGAATGACATCTTTGATTTGGAGGAAGTTTGCTATTCTCACGTGGATACTTTGCATAATATCTTCTGACAGAGTCTGCACCATCATACAGAGATTCTTGGGGCAAATATGGGAGCAGGCTCACTGAAGCCCACTTATGTCCAAACCTATGTGAACCAACCACCTAAAACCTGATTACCTGAGTGACCTCTGCAGAGCACCTGTCGCTACCACACAGTGAGGGCAGCCATTTTGTGCCACATCCTGATTGAATATTGATTCAGCCCATATACGCTGTATATTTTGTATACATCTAATAGAAATGGTGACCTTGCATGTGGAGGTGCTGCTAAATAGTACACACTGTAAATCGAAGCTTACTTTGTCCTCAGGGAGGTTGTTAGGGATAATGGGACCGAGACTTGCGGTTTACATCAGAGGAAAGCAGCCTGTAGCTCTCCGGCTGAACTCCCAGCATCTGTGATGTTTGCTGGGCCTACTGGAAGGTATTTATCAGGTGGCGTGCCTCAGATTACCTCAGCCTGCTATATGCACTGTATGTAACATGACCAATATACAGAACTAAGTTTTGTATTACATGTATTTGCACTTTATTGCACCCATCCTGGCAGGAAGACGCTCTGTGCTGCTGCTGCTCATATTTCTGGTCTCTCTCATGACACCCATCATCTACATTACCCAGTTATTCTGCTTAGAGTCACTACATAGACAGGCGGGCGTTTATCAAACTGAACTGTTATTTATACCAGCCTACCAATTCACCAGGGTCCTGGGGCTACCGTTTGGGGTGGAAGGGGAGGGCGGCAATTAGAAAAAACAAACAAACTGGGTAAATTTGAACATCTTCCATGTTTTTCCACATAATCATCTTGGTGGTTCAGTATTTTATTTTAAATGAAAGGGAAATACAGGAGATGCTGTCTGTGGCTATAACAATTTCTGGCCATTTTTGGAATTAACTATGTAGAAGCTTTCAGCGGCTGTGGCAGTGCGACTTCCAACATGGCACATCTAGGAAACGAGTGGCACTGCAGTGGCAGACAGGATGGCAGTTTAATAAAGTGTGTGTGTATGTATGTGTATATATATATATATATATCAGTAATGCCCAAAACAGCGCATAATGCAAAAAAAAGAGGTGCAAGATGGAATTGTCTTTGAGCCCACCCACCGACCCTTGTGTTGTATATATTAGACAGGACATTCACAGTCTAACAAACCAATCACTTCAGCAACAGGCAGGGGCAGGCTGGGCCAGGGGGCAGGGTGCCGCTCCCCGGCCACTACCCAAAGAGATCAGACTCAAGTAGCAGGGGCTAAAAGAAAATGGCTGCCCCCATATCAGGCTACAAGCAAATGGCCACTGTTGACCAATGGGAAGCCAGGTTTCCCTTCCCAATACCAAGAGGCTGGAGAATGGGAGAAGGGGCGTCGCTTATCGGGGAAGTGGGAAGAGGAGCTGAAAAAATACATTTTATAGAACCCGAGGAGGAGAGAGTCAGAGAGGGCAGAGATGAGGAGAGAGTCAGAGAGGGCAGAGATGAGGAGAGAGTCAGAGAGGGCAGAGATGAGGAGAGAGTCAGAGAGGGCAGAGATGAGGAGAGAGTCAGAGAGGGCAGAGATGAGGAGAGAGTCAGAGAGGGCAGAGATGAGGAGAGGGGCAGAGAGGGCAGAGATGAGGAGAGAGTCAGAGAGGGCAGAGATGAGGAGAGAGTCAGAGAGGGCAGAGATGAGGAGAGAGTCAGAGAGGGCAGAGATGAGGAGAGAGTCAGAGAGGGCAGAGATGAGGAGAGAGTCAGAAAGGGCAGAGATGAGGAGAGAGTCAGAGAGGGCAGAGATGAGGAGAGGGGCAGAGATGAGGAGAGGGGCAGAGATGAGGAGAGGGGCAGAGATGAGGAGAGAGTCAGAGAGGGCAGAGATGAGGAGAGAGTCAGAGAGGGCAGAGATGAGGAGAGAGTCAGAGAGGGCAGAGATGAGGAGAGCTCACTCCCGGTCTTCTATACCGATACCAGGTGACTGGAGGGTGGAATGGGGCATATATATATATTTCTACTTCGGGGTCCACAGGGTGACCTTGGGGTATAGCTGGATCCTCGGGCACTACGGAGTTAAAGCTTTTAGCTGCACCCAGGATGCACTTGGGTCCAACCTCCTCTATACCCCGCCCCCGAGCCACAGGCACCTCAGTTTAAGATGGTGCCTGGCTGGAGTCGGGCCACCCTGCGGGCCACCCAGCCCCCTAAAGCTTTTTATTTTTTAACTTAGTTAAATTTATTTTTTATTTATTCTACAGTTTTTTTTTTTCTCCAGAGCGGTAGCAATGGGCTGTCTGTACAGACGCCCACGCTGCCTCTCCTTCTCCCTGCTGGCGCCGCGACGCCAGCACTGAACTGGGGATTGCGGCGGGGGAAGCCAGAGTCTGTACTAGCCGGACCCTGGTTTCCCCCGGGACTGCTGCCGGAGACACCGGGGAGATCAAGGTAAGCCGCGCACCGCCCCGCTGATTAGCGGCGGTGCGCGGGTTCCTTTTAAATGCAGTCCCATGCCCCCGGTCTAGGGGACAGACCGGGGGCGCTAGTGGTGGTGGCGGGCTCCCCCTCTATTGGAGGCATACCCCGCCAGACCACTAGACCACCAGGGTGAATAATGCAGTAAGCGGGATGCCGGCAACCCGGGGGTTAATGGCTAGCCAGGGGAGGAAGCCTTCCCTGTCTAGCGGCTCCTCCCCTCAGCTCAGCGCGCCTTTCAGCACGGAGTCTGGCGTCGCTGAGCTGCAGATACTCGGGCCACTCCTCCTTCAGCCATTTTCTCCAGTGGCAGCGCAGATACTCTCAGGGAGCATGCGGACCGGTCCCCCTGTGTACCTCTCCCCCGACAAGGACAGTGTACACACCACTATAGCCCTCCCAGACACTGAATCTGGGAGGTTGATTGTAGTGAAAGGTTCAGTGAGTATATCTTCCTGCATGGTATGTGACTTTTGCTAGTGCTGCCTGTCTGTGCTAATTTCTACTTACTGTCAGCCTATACCTATCCCTTTTCTTCTCCTACAAGCCCTACAGGTGTGCGGGGGAAGGGTGTTTCTACTGACCTCACTTATATAGATCACATATTTGTGAGGTCCGTCACATACAGTTGTGTGCTACACAGGGCCATATGGTGGGCTGTTGTCCAGCACACTGGTGAGTGCGCACGTTTTCTTCCTGTGTCATAACTGTATATTTAATTATATAGTCTGTCATGTCTGAGGAGGAGATTGAGCACTCCGTGGCTCCGGTATTGTTCTCCTGCAGGCGCTGTTCTGCAGGAGTGGATAGGGAGGATTTGTCACAGGACGGCCTGTGCGGACGGTGCCAGGCGGTCCCTGGTACGTCTAAATCTCCTATGTCGCAGGAGCCACCATGGGCGATGTTTTCCCAGGTGCTGGTGTCCATCGTGGACCGTCTGTCAGTCCCGACTGCCGTCCCTACTAGGGCGTTGCCCCAGCCTACCATCCCCCATTCCCCGGGTGTCCCACAATTATTGCAGACTCCCCTGGGGTCTCAGCCTGTTGGTCCCTATGCGGGGTTGCCAATGTATATACAGTCCACCCCTGTGGCGCAGCAAGCTGTGGTGCCGTTTCAGGCTCCTGTGGCAGCTCCTCCACCCTGGGTGGATGCGCTTTCCCACACTGTCCAAGATTTGGCGGCAGCATGTTTGGCTTTTCAGTCGATGTTGCGCAGTGACGTGCCCTCCAGGGCGTCTAAACGCACAGTTATGGGGCAGGCTGCGCATTTTTCGGACTCTGAGGGGTCATCGGATGATGGTGAGGTGCAGGATGACTCATCCTCAGATGCCTCAGTCCAGGAGGTAGACACTAAGTCTTCCATCAATGTGCGAGCTCTGGTTAGGGCGGTGCGGGCCATTCTTCTGATTGAGGATGAGGCACCCGCTCCCAAGTCGAGGTATCCTAGTTTTAAAAAAGCTAAGGTTACTTCTGCAGCGTTCCCCTTGTCTGAACAGTTGACGGATCACATGGTGGTGGCCTGGCAGACGCCCAGTAAGCGATTCCTGCCACAGAAGCGGTTGGCATCCAATTATCAGTTTTCGGAGGCGCATTGTAAGAAATTGGAAACTCCGCCTGCGGTCGATTCCCATGTAACACGCCTCATTAGGAGTGCTACTTTGCCATTGCCGTCTATATCCTCGCTGAAGGATCCTACGGACAGGAAGGTGGAGACTTGTCTAAAGTCTATTTACTCTCTCTCAGGGGCTGTAGCCCGGCCGTCCATGGCCATCTCCTGGGTGGCCAAGGCCATTGAGGGTTGGGCCAACGCCTTGGAGGATATGTTTACGGATGAAGCTCCGGATGTCCAGAGGGCATTCTTAGGACTGATGAGAGATGCCGCTTCCTTCATTGGAGAAGCATCTTTGGATGCTAGCCTGCTGACCTCTAGGGTTTCAGCGGCAGCAGTGTCTTACCTTTTAATGGAGAGTTACTATTTGGTCCGGACCTGGACAAAATAGTAGATACCCTGGCAAAATCCAAGTCAGCCTTCCTCCCTTCAGCTACGACACCTGTAAAGGTCCGGAGCTCGGCCTTTCGCTCCTTTTCGGGTTCAGGGCAAGGCAAAGGGTCAGTCCTTCCCGAGGCAGTCCGCAACCAAGACCGCCTCAAAGCCAAAGAAGCAAGCCTGGAGTGCTAGGCGCCCTTCTTCCAAGCAAGAAGATAAGCCTTCTGCATGATGGGATGGGCCTCCCTCTGGGGGACCCCAGAGTGGGAGGCCAACTTCTTCAATTCGCCCAGTGCTGGCACAATACCACCACGGATGCCTGGGTGTGAGAAGCGGTCTCCCAGGGGTACGCCCTGTCTTTTTGGCACAGGCCGCCTCGCCAGTTTTTTTGCACGAGTCCTTCTCAGGACAAAACCAAGGCCTTGCAGGTTCAGGAGGCCATAGAGGCCTTGCTGACGGCGGGGGTCATTATACCTGTACCACAATCTCAACGTGGGATGGAGTATTACTCTACGCTGTTTCTGGTGCAGAAACCCAATGGCTCTCATTGCCCCATCCTCAATTTGAAGTTCCTGAACAGGTTTCTCGGGGTTCCCAAATTCAGGATGGAAAGTTTGCGTTCCATCATTCTGGCGATGGAACCGGGGGATTATATGGTCTCCCTGGATATCCAGGACGCTTACCTCCATGTGCCTATAGCAACATCGCACCAATGGTTTCTGCGTTTTGCTTTTCTCCACAACCACTACCAATTCAGGACTCTACCCTTTGGCCTCTCCACGGCACCAAGGGTATTTACCAAGGTGATGGCAGTCATGACGGCTCACCTTCGGAGCCAGGGCATACGCTTGCTACCATATCTAGACGACCTCCTCTTGCTGGCAAGCTCCCCGGAGGTACTGATCCAGCATCTCCACCTGACGGTCACTTGTCTACAGGCGCACGGGTGGTTGATCAACTGGAAGAAGTCCTCCCTCATCCCATCACAGCGGATGGTTCATTTGGAGGCCCTGCTGGACTCTCGTCAGCAACGGATTTTTCTGACTCCAGAGAAGGTCTCCTCCTTACAGCTGCGGATTCACAGTTGTCTGAACAGGGGCAGAGTGTCGGTGCACTCAGCAATGAGAGTTTTGGGGTCCATGGTGTCGGTATTCGACATGGTGGAGTTTGCCCAGTTCCATTCCAGGCCCCTGCAGAGGCTGATTCTTTCGGAATGGAACGGATTGCCACTCAGATGCTGGTGTTGTCCTCGGAGGTGCATCTGTCCCTGGCCTGGTGGCTACAGACGGCTCATCTCCTCGAGGGGCGCCCCTTTTGGATACCGGAATGAGTTCTGCTCACGACAGATGCCAGTCTCCGGGGTTGGGGGGCGGTGACAGGCTCCTTGTCACTTCAGGGTCGTTGGTCGGCGGAGGAAGCGATTCTTCCCATCAACATCCTGGAACTGCGGGCAGTGTACAGAGCCCTGCAGTAGTCTGGCACCGCTCTTCACGGAAGGGCTGTTCAGGTGCAGTCAGACAACGTGTCTGACTGCACCTGACCATGCATCAATCACCAGGGAGGGACTCGCAGTCAAGCTGCAATGTCGGAGGTGTCCCGCGCCTTGGCTTGGGCAGAGCGCTATCTTCCAGCTCTCTCGGCAGTCTTCATCCCGGGAGTCCTCAATTGGGAGGCAGGCTTACTCAGCCGTTACGATGTGCATCCCAGGGAATGGTCGCTTCATCCAGAGGTATTCCAACTACTCGTGGACAAGTGGGGGCTGCCAGAGCTGGACCTGATGGCGTCCCGTCACAATCACAAGCTGCCCGTGTACGGGTCAAGGACAAGAGACGCAGGCGCAAGTCTGATAGATGCGCTGTCGGTGAAATGGCTGTTTCACCTGGCTTACTTGTTCCCTCCGATATCTCTGCTGCCTCGGGTCCTGCGCAAGTTCAAGCAGGACGGAGGCACACTGATCCTGGTGGCCCCAGCGTGGCCCAGAAGGCCGTGGTACTCCGATCTGCGGAGCCTGTCCATTGACGCTCCGTACCTCCTACCTCAACGGCGGGACCTGTTGTCTCAGGGGCCCTGTCTTCACCCGGATCTGGGTCGACTATCTTTGACGGCGTGGCTCTTGAGACAGCCGTCCTGAGGTCTCGGGGCTTTTCTAGCTCCGTTATTACCACCATGCTGAGGGCGCGCTAGCCTGCTTCCGCGAGGTTCTACCACAGAGTGTGGCACACTTACTTTCAGTGGTGCGAGGCCAGAAAATATGATCCCCAGGTGTTCCGGGTTTCGCGTATTCTGGCTTTCCTTCAGTCGGGTTTGGACTTAGGATTATGTCTTTGCTCACTGAAGGTGCACGTGTCTGCTCTGTCGGTGTGGTTCCAGCGCAGGATTGCTGTTATGCCGGATGTACACACCTTTTTCCAGGGTGTTTTAAGAATCCAGCCTCCCTTTGTGCCACCTGTGGCCCTGTGGGATTTGGCGCTGGTTCTTCGGGCCTTACAGGGTCCTTCTTTTGAGCCCTTGGAGTCAGTGGAGCTCGTGGCTAACTTTTAAGACGGTTTTCCTCTTGGCAATTGCTTCTGCCAGGAGGGTTTCGGATTTGTGGGCGCTTTCCTGTCATCCCCCTTTTCTGGTTTTTCATCAGGACAGAGCGGTGTTTCGCACTCGTCCTGATTTCCTGCCTAAGGTGGTTTCCAGGTTCCACATTAATCAGGAAATTGTTGTACCAGCCTTTCAGTCGCCTGATGTTTCGGCTGGGGAGGCTACCTTAGATGTTGTCCGTGCACTCCAGCTTTATGTGGACCGGACTAGTTCTGTGAGGAAGTCGGATTCTTTGTTTATCCTCTTTGGTTTTCACAAGAGGGGTTGGCCTGCCAACAAACAGACTCTAGCCCGTTGGCTTCGTTCTGTTATTATTGAGGCTTATATGCAGGAGGGTTTACCTGTTCCAGCCTCTGTTAAGGCTCATTCCACTCGGTCTGTGGGCCCTTCTTGGGCTGCTAGCCGTGGCGCCTCTGCTGTTCAGCTCTGTAAGGCGGCCACCTGGTCTTCCATTCAGACCTTTTTGAGGTTCTATGTGTTTGACACCTTTGCCTCTCAGGATGCATCCTTTGGGTGCCGGGTTCTCATATCAGCACAGGAGCGTCCCTGTCATTAGAAGAATGTAGAAGGTGATATCTGCTAACAATTGCGCTACAAAGGCTGCTAAAGGGTAAATCTCCTTGGTGTTATCCTCACCAAAATTACATTAACACAAACAAAAATCCGGAGAATACCACTCTGCGCTCACCCAAGATATAGAATTTACTTATCTTCAATATGAAGTCCTGATCTTGGGACCTCAAATCCTTTTTATAATGGACACTTTATATGATAGGTGTGGGATGTATGTTCCAATGTTGATGAATATGTGGGAACATAAAACATAGAAAACAATCTAGTGCAGACGTATAAGAATTCACTTGAGTACACAATAATTCACATATAGGGGTGTATATGATCTACCCCAAATTAATACATATATAGTCCATTCAGGTATATGCTCTCCATATGTCCATATTAAAATGGAAAAAAAGGCACATTTAAAAACCAAAGAGACAAAATTTCCAAAAAAATAAAAGTGTTTTAATTGGATATATCCAAATGAAGGAGTTCCAAATAACTTTAAAAATACAACAATGCTTCACAGCTGAAATATCCACAAAAGGTGAAGATGGCTTCCTACCAGAATACAGTGGTTTTTGTGCGTATAAGAGTGATCTCACTGCCCGCAGTAATGCACCCAAATCTTCGATGGAAATGGCACCGTCCTCCCCCATTTTCAAAGACATTTTTGGGGTGTTCCTAATTTTTTGTAGGGATTTTTTAACGCAGTTATGCTTTGGGGGCTGTCCCAAGGGTGCTGAGTGGTTTCCCGACATTTGCACCCCAAAACCCCAATTCTGCACTTTTTTTCACCACCTATTCATAGGCGAATCTTTTTTGCCTATTACATTGCATTGCGTTGCGTTTTCCAAACTATTTGGAATTGAATAGGGCGAAAAGTTTCCACCTGGCGAGATGACGTCATCCGCGATACTTTTTCGCGTCTAACTGAATACGGCCCTTAGATAGGTAGGCGGGACATGGATGATGTTATTTCTGTTTTTTTATATGAGGAGTGGGTACATGGAAGTGGCGGGGGTATTTAAATGCGGTTTTAGTCACTGTGGTGATACATAAAGTTCCTTTGTCTGATGTTTCGTCTTGAGAAGGTATATATATATATTATATAAAATGTGTGAGTTTGTGTATAGGGAGCTGCTGTAACACTGAAGGGTGATGATGATCAATGACGACCTTCAGCGTTGCAGTGGCTATGGATGTGGGATGCACACTTATAGAAATATACCAAAACAATTTTAGATTATTTTTCTATTCTTTTTTTTTCTTATTAATCTAAACTATTCTAGCCATCAAGGAGAGAGAGCCACACACTAGGCACGCCCCCACATCTTTAGTCACACCGCCACAGTGCTGGTCATACTCCCCTGCAGCGGCAAACAATAGGCCCTTCAAAAATTTCAGCTCCAGGCCCATGTGGACCTTAATCTGGCACTGATACACATAACACATACACATAACACATACACATAACACATACACATAACACATACACATAACACATACACATAACACATACACATAACACATACACATAACATACACATAACAAACACATAACATACACATAACAAACAACATACACATAACACATAACATACACATAACACATAACATACACATAACACATAACATACACATAAAATACACATAACATACACATAACACATAACATACACATAACATACACATAACACATAACATACACATAACACATAACACATAACATACACATAACATACACATAACACATAACATACACATAACACATAACATACACATAACATACACATAACACATAACATACACATAACACATAACATACACATAACACATAACATACACATAACACATAACATACACATAACACATAACATACACATAACACATAACATACACATAACACATAACATACACATAACACATAACATACACATAACATACACATAACACATCACATAACATACACATAACACATCACATAACATACACATAACACATAACACATAACATACACATCACACATCACACATCACACATCACATAACATACACACAACACATAACATACACAACACATAACATACACAACACATAACATACACATAACATACACATAACATACACATAACATACACATAACATACACATAACATACACATAACATACACATAACATACACATAACATACACATAACATACACATAACATACACATAACATACACATAACATACACATACAGACATGGATACAGGTATAATCTCAGAATCAGCGCTGATTCTATATAAAGTATAGAACCCTTTCCATGTAATGTACATCCAGTGTCCTGTAAGAGCATATAGAAGCACTCACTGCGAGTCCGGCGCCGACGGCGACATGCAGGTGTACCGCACGCAGCCGGAAACAGCCGCGATCACATGGTCCATTACCAGGGTAGCTAACACTGCAGCGTCATATACCGGTTACTATGGCAACGGGGAGACACAGACTCCCTGCAATCAGCGTTAGAGCGCTGTCACTATGATACAGACTCCCTGCAATCAGTGTTAGAGCGCTGTCACTATGATACACAAACTCCCTGCAATCAGCGTTAGAGCGCTGTCACTATGATACACAGACTCCCTGCAATCAGCGTTAGAGCGCTGTCACTATGATACACAGACTCCCTGCAATCAGTGTTAGAGCGCTGTCACTATGATACACAGACTCCCTGCAATCAGCGTTAGAGCGCCGTCACTATGATACACAAACTCCCTGCAATCAGCGTTAGAGCGCTGTCACTATGATACACAGACTCCCTGCAATCAGCGTTAGAGCGCTGTCACTATGATACACAGACTCCCTGCAATCAGCGTTAGAGCGCTGTCACTATGATACACAAACTCCCTGCAATCAGCCTTAGAGCGCTGTCACTATGATACACAGACTCCCTGCAATCAGCGTTAGAGCGCTGTCACTATGATACACAAACTCCCTGCAATCAGCGTTAGAGCGCTGTCACTATGATACACAGACTCCCTGCAATCAGCGTTAGAGCGCTATCACTATGATACATAAACTCGCTGCAATCAGCGTTAGAGCGCTGTCACTATGATACACAGACTCCCTGCTTGCAGCATTAGAGCGTTGTCACTATGATACACAGACTCCCTGCAATCAGCGTTAGAGCGCTGTCACTATGATACACAGACTCCCTGCAATCAGCGTTAGGGCGCTGTCACTATGATACACAGACTCCCTGCAATCAGCGTTAGAGCGCTGTCACTACGATACACAGACTCCCTGCAATCCGCGTTAGAGCGCTGTCACTACGATACACAGACTCCCTGCAATCAGCGTTAGAGCGCTGTCACTATCATACAAAAACTCCCTGCAATCAGCGTTAGAGCGCTGTCACTATCATACACAAACTCCCTGCAATCAGCGTTAGAGCGCTGTCACTATGATACACACACTCCCTGCAATCAGCGTTAGAGCGTTGTCACTATGATACACAGACTCCATGCAATCAGCGTTAGAGCGCTGTCACTATGATACACAGACTCACTGCAATCAGCGATAGAGCGCTGTCACTATGATACACAGACTCCCTGCAATCAGCGTTAGAGCGCTGTCACTATGATACACAGACTCCCTGCAGTCAGCGTTAGAGCGCTGTCACTATGATACACAAACTCCCTGCAATCAGCCTTAGAGCGCTGTCACTATGATACACAGACTCCCTGCAATCAGCGTTAGAGCGCTGTCACTATGATACACAGACTCCCTGCAATCAGCGTTAGAGCGCTGTCACTATGATACAGACTCCCTGCAATCAGCGTTAGAGCGCTGTCACTATGATACACAGACTCCCTGCAATCAGCGTTATCACTATGATACATAAACTCGCTGCAATCAGCGTTAGAGCGCTGTCACTATGATACATAAACTCGCTGCAATCAGCGTTAGAGCGCTGTCACTATGATACACAGACTCCCTGCAATCAACATTAGAGCGTTGTCACTATGATACACAGACTCCCTGCAATCAGCGTTAGAGCGCTGTCACTACGATACACAGACTCCCTGCAATCAGCGTTAGAGCGCTGTCACTATGATACACAGACTCCCTGCAATCAGCGTTAGAGCGCTGTCACTATGATACACAAACTCCCTGCAATCAGCCTTAGAGCGCTGTCACTATGATACACAGACTCCCTGCAATCAGCGTTAGAGCGCTGTCACTATGATACACAAACTCCCTGCAATCAGCCTTAGAGCGCTGTCACTATGATACACAAACTCCCTGCAATCAGCCTTAGAGCGCTGTCACTATGATACACAGACTCCCTGCAATCAGCGTTAGAGCGCTGTCACTATGATACACAGACTCCCTGCAATCAGCGTTAGAGCGCTGTCACTATGATACAGACTCCCTGCAATCAGCGTTAGAGCGCTGTCACTATGATACACAGACTCCCTGCAATCAGCGTTAGAGCGCTATCACTATGATACATAAACTCGCTGCAATCAGCGTTAGAGCGCTGTCACTATGATACACAGACTCCCTGCAATCAGCATTAGAGCGTTGTCACTATGATACACAGACTCCCTGCAATCAGCGTTAGAGCGCTGTCACTATGATACACAGACTCCCTGCAATCAGCGTTAGAGCGCTGTCACTATGATACACAGACTCCCTGCAATCAGCGTTAGAGCGCTGTCACTACGATACACAGACTCCCTGCAATCAGCGTTAGAGCGCTGTCACTATCATACAAAAACTCCCTGCAATCAGCGTTAGAGCGCTGTCACTATGATACACAAACTCCCTGCAATCAGCGTTAGAGCGCTGTCACTATGATACACACACTCCCTGCAATCAGCGTTAGAGCGTTGTCACTATGATACACAGACTCCATGCAATCAGCGTTAGAGCGCTGTCACTATGATACAGACTCCCTGCAATCAGCGTTAGAGCGCTGTCACTATGATACAGACTCCCTGCAATCAGCGTTAGAGCGCTGTCACTATGATACACAGACTCCCTGCAATCAGCGTTAGAGCGCTGTCACTATGATACACAGACTCCCTGCAGTCAGCGTTAGAGCGTAGTCACTATGATACACAAACTCCCTGCAATCAGCGTTAGAGCGCTGTCACTATGATACACAGACTCCCTGCAATCAGCGTTAGAGCGCTGTCACTATGATACACAGACTCACTGCAATCAGCGTTAGAGCGCTGTCACTATGATACACAGACTCCCTGCAATCAGCGTTAGAGCGCTGTCACTATGATACACAGACTCCCTGCAATCAGCGTTAGAGCGCTGTCACTATGATACACAGACTCCCTGCAATCAGCGTTAGAGCGCTGTCACTATGATACACAGACTCCCTGCAATCAGCGTTAGAGCACTGTCACTATGATACAGACTCCCTGCAATCAGCGTTAGAGCGCTGTCACTATGATACACAGACTCCCTGCAATCAGCGTTAGAGCGCTATCACTATGATACATAAACTCGCTGCAATCAGCGTTAGAGCGCTGTCACTATGATACACACATTCCCTGCAATCAGCATTAGAGCGTTGTCACTATGATACACAGACTCCCTGCAGTCAGCATTAGAGCGTTGTCACTATGATACACAGACTCCCTGCAATCAGCGTTAGAGCGCTGTCACTACGATACACAGACTCCCTGCAATCCGCGTTAGAGCGCTGTCACTACGATACACAGACTCCCTGCAATCAGCGTTAGAGCGCTGTCACTATCATACAAAAACTCCCTGCAATCAGCGTTAGAGCGCTGTCACTATGATACACAAACTCCCTGCAATCAGCGTTAGAGCGCTGTCACTATGATACACAGACTCCCTGCAATCAGCGTTAGAGCGCTGTCACTATGATTCACAGACTCCCTGCAATCAGCGTTAGAGCGCTGTCACTATGATACACAGACTCCCTGCAATCAGCGTTAGAGCGCTGTCACTATGATACACAAACTCCCTGCAGTCAGCGTTAGAGCGCTGTCACTATGATACAGACTCCCTGCAATCAGCGTTAGAGCGCTGTCACTATGATACACAGACTCCCTGCAATCAGCGTTAGAGCGCTGTCACTATGATACACAGACTCCCTGCAATCAGCGTTAGAGCGTTGTCACTATGATACACAGACTCCCTGCAATCAGCGTTAGAGAGCTATCACTATGATACACAGACTCCCTGCAATCAGCGTTAGAGCGCTGTCACTATGATACACAGACTCCCTGCAATCAGCGTTAGAGCGCTGTCACTATGATACACAGACTCCCTGCAATCAGCGTTAGAGCTTTGTCACTATGATACACAGACTCCCTGCAATCAGCGTTAGAGCGCTGTCACTATGATACACAGACTCCCTGCAATCAGCGTTAGAGCGCTGTCACTATGATACACACATTCCCTGCAATCAGCGTTAGAGCGCTGTCACTATGATACACAAACTCCCTGCAGTCAGCGTTAGAGCGCTGTCACTATGATACACACACTCCCTGCAATCAGCGTTAGAGCGCTGTCACTATGATACACAAACTCCCTGCAATCAGCGTTAGAGCGCTGTCACTATGATACACACACTCCCTGCAATCAGCGTTAGAGCGTTGTCACTATGATACACACACTCCCTGCAATCAGCGTTAGAGCGCTGTCACTATGATACACAGACTCCCTGCAATCAGCGTTAGAGCGCTGTCACTATGATACACAGACTCCCTGCAATCAGCGTTAGAGCGCTGTCACTATGATACACACACTCCCTGCAATCAGCGTTAGAGCGCTGTCACTATGATACACAAACTCCCTGCAATCAGCGTTAGAGCGCTGTCACTATGATACACACACTCCCTGCAATCAGCGTTAGAGCGCTGTCACTATGATACACAGACTCCCTGCAATCAGCGTTAGAGCGCTGTCACTATGATACACAGACTCCCTGCAATCAGCGTTAGAGCGCTGTCACTATGATACACACACTCCCTGCAATCAGCGTTAGAGCGCTGTCACTATGATACACAAACTCCCTGCAATCAGCGTTAGAGCGCTGTCACTATGATACACACACTCCCTGCAATCAGCGTTAGAGCGTTGTCACTATGATACACACACTCCCTGCAATCAGCGTTAGAGCGCTGTCACTATGATACACAAACTCCCTGCAATCAGCGTTAGAGCGCTGTCACTATGATACACAGACTCCCTGCAATCAGCGTTAGAGCGCTGTCACTATGATACACACACTCCCTGCAATCAGCGTTAGAGCGTTGTCACTATGATACACAGACTCCCTGCAATCAGCGTTAGAGCGCTGTCACTACGATACACACATTCCCTGCAATCAGCGTTAGAGCGCTGTCACTACGATACACACATTCCCTGCAATCAGCGTTAGAGCGCTGTCACTATGATACACAAACTCCCTGCAATCAGCGTTAGAGCGTTGTCACTATGATACACAGACTCCATGCAATCAGCGTTAGAGCGCTGTCACTATGATACACAGACTCCCTGCAATCAGCGTTAGAGCGCTGTCACTACGATACACACATTCCCTGCAATCAGCGTTAGAGCGCTGTCACTATGATACAGACTCCCTGCAATCAGCGTTAGAGCGCTGTCACTATGATACACAAACTCCCTGCAATCAGCGTTAGAGCGCTGTCACTATGATACACAGACTCCCTGCAATCAGCGTTAGAGCGCTGTCACTTTGATACACAAACTCCCTGCAATCAGCGTTAGAGCGCTGTCGCTATCATACACAAACTCCCTGCAATCAGCGTTAGAGCGCTGTCACTATGATACACAGACTCCCTGCAATCAGCGTTAGAGCGCTGTCACTATCATACACACATTCCCTGCAATCAGCGTTAGAGCGCTGTCACTATGATACACACATTCCCTGCAATCAGCGTTAGAGCGCTGTCACTATGATACACACATTCCCTGCAATCAGCGTTAGAGCGCTGTCACTATGATACACAGACTCCCTGCAATCAGCGTTAGAGCGCTGTCACTATGATACACAGACTCCCTGCAATCAGCGTTAGAGCGCTGTCACTATGATAAACAGACTCCCTGCAATCAGCGTTAGAGCGCTGTCACTATGATACAGACTCCCTGCAATCAGCGTTAGAGCGCTGTCACTCCCTGCAATCAGCGTTAGAGCGCTGTCACTATGATACACAATCTCCCTACAATCAGCATTAGAGCGCTGTCACTCCCTGCAATCAGCGTTAGAGCGCTGTCACTATGATACAGAAACTCCCTGCAATCAGCGTTAGAGCGCTGTCACTATGATACACAGACTCCCTGCAATCAGCGTTAGAGCGCTGTCACTATGATACACAGACTCCATGCAATCAGCGTTAGAGCGCTGTCACTATGATACACAGACTCCCTGCAATCAGCGTTAGAGCGCTGTCACTGTGATACACAGACTCCCTGCAATCAGCGTTAGAGCGCTGTCACTATGATACACAGACTCCCTGCAATCAGCGTTAGAGCGCTGTCACTATGATACACACACTCCCTGCAATCAGCGTTAGAGCGCTGTCACTACGATACACACATTCCCTGCAGTCAGCGTTAGAGCGCTGTCACTATGATACACAGACTCCCTGCAATCAGCGTTAGAGCGCTGTCACTATGATAAACAGACTCCCTGCAATCAGCGTTAGAGCGCTGTCACTATGATACAGACTCCCTGCAATCAGCGTTAGAGCGCTGTCACTCCCTGCAATCAGCGTTAGAGCGCTGTCACTATGATACACAATCTCCCTACAATCAGCATTAGAGCGCTGTCACTCCCTGCAATCAGCGTTAGAGCGCTGTCACTATGATACACAAACTCCCTACAATCAGCATTAGAGCGCTGTCACTATGATACACACACTCCCTGCAATCAGCGTTAGAGCGCTGTCACTACGATACACACATTCCCTGCAGTCAGCGTTAGAGCGCTGTCACTATGATACACAGACTCCCTGCAATCAGCGTTAGAGCGCTGTCACTATGATAAACAGACTCCCTGCAATCAGCGTTAGAGCGCTGTCACTATGATACACAGACTCCCTGCAATCAGCGTTAGAGCGCTGTCACTCCCTGCAATCAGCGTTAGAGCGCTGTCACTATGATACACAATCTCCCTACAATCAGCATTAGAGCGCTGTCACTCCCTGCAATCAGCGTTAGAGCGCTGTCACTATGATACACAAACTCCCTACAATCAGCATTAGAGCGCTGTCACTATGATACACAAACTCCCTGCAATCAGCGTTAGAGCGCTGTCACTATGATACACAGACTCCATGCAATCAGCGTTAGAGCGCTGTCACTATGATACACAGACTCCCTGCAATCAGCGTTAGAGCGCTGTCACTGTGATACACAGACTCCCTGCAATCAGCGTTAGAGCGCTGTCACTATGATACACAGACTCCCTGCAATCAGCGTTAGAGCGCTGTCACTATGATACACACATTCCCTGCAATCAGCGTTAGAGCGCTGTCACAATCATACACAGACTCCCTGCAATCAGCGTTAGAGCGCTATCACTATGATACACAGACTCCCTGCAATCAGCGTTAGAGCGCTGTCACTATGATACACACACTCCCTGCAATCAGCGTTAGAGCGCTGTCACTACGATACACAAGCTCCCTGCAGTCAGCGTTAGAGCGCTGTCACTATGATACACAGACTCCCTGCAATCAGCGTTAGAGAGCTATCACTATGATACACAGACTCCCTGCAATCAGCGTTAGAGCGCTGTCACTATGATACACAGACTCCCTGCAATCAGCGTTAGAGCGCTGTCACTATGATACACACACTCCCTGCAATCAGCGTTAGAGCGCTGTCACTATGATACACAAACTCCCTGCAATCAGCGTTAGAGCGTTGTCACTATGATACACAGACTCCCTGCAATCAGCGTTAGAGCGCTGTCACTATGATACACAAACTCCCTGCAATCAGCGTTAGAGCGCTGTCACTACGATACACACATTCCCTGCAATCAGCGTTAGAGCGCTGTCACTATGATACAGACTCCCTGCAATCAGCGATAGAGCGCTGTCACTATGATACACAAACTCCCTGCAATCAGCGTTAGAGCGCTGTCACTATGATACACAGACTCCCTGCAATCAGCGTTAGAGCGTAGTCACTATGATACAGACTCCCTGCAATCAGCGTTAGAGCGTTGTCACTATGATACACAGACTCCCTGCAATCAGCGTTAGAGCGCTGTCACTATCATACACAAACTCCCTGCAATCAGCGTTAGAGCGCTGTCACTATGATACACAGACTCCCTACAATCAGCGTTAGAGCGCTGTCACTATGATACACAGACTCCCTGCAATCAGCGTTAGAGCGCTGTCACTATCATACACAAACTCCCTGCAATCAGCGTTAGAGCGCTGTCACTATGATACACAAACTCCCTGCAATCAGCGTTAGAGCGCTGTCACTATGATACACAGACTCCCTGCAATCAGCGTTAGAGCGCTGTCACTATGATACACAAACTCCCTGCAATCAGCGTTAGAGCGCTGTCACTATCATACACAAACTCCCTGCAATCAGCGTTAGAGCGTTGTCACTATGATACACAGACTCCCTGCAATCAGCGTTAGAGCGCTGTCACTATGATACACAGACTCCCTGCAATCAGCGTTAGAGCGCTGTCACTACGATACACAGACTCCCTGCAATCAGCGTTAGAGCGCTGTCACTATGATACACAAACTCCCTGCAATCAGCGTTAGAGCGCTGTCACTATGATACACAGACTCCCTGCAATCAGTGTTAGAGCGCTGTCACTATGATACACAGACTCCCTGCAATCAGCGTTAGAGCGCTGTCACTATGATACACAGACTCCCTGCAATCAGCGTTAGAGCGCTGTCACTATGATACACAGACTCCCTGCAATCAGCGTTAGAGCGCTGTCACTATGATACACAAACTCCCTGCAATCAGCGTTAGAGCGCTGTCACTACGATACACAGACTCCCTGCAGTCAGCGTTAGAGCGCTGTCACTACGATACACAGACTCCCTGCAATCAGCGTTAGAGCGCTGTCACTACGATACACAGACTCCCTGCAATCAGCGTTAGAGCGTTGTCACTATGATACACAGACTCCCTACAATCAGCATTAGAGCGCTGTCACTATGATACACAAACTCCCTGCAATCAGCGTTAGAGCGCTGTCACTATGATACACAGACTCCCTGCAATCAGCGTTAGAGCGCTGTCACTATGATACACACACTCCCTGCAATCAGCGATAGAGCGTTGTCACTATGATACACAGACTCCCTGCAATCAGCGTTAGAGCGCTGTCACTACGATACACAGACTCCCTGCAATCAGCGTTAGAGCGCTGTCAGAGCGTTGTCACTATCATACACAAACTCCCTGCAATCAGCGTTAGAGCGCTGTCACTATGATACACAAACTCCCTGCAATCAGCGTTAGAGCGCTGTCACTATGATACACAGACTCCATGCAATCAGCGTTAGAGCGCTGTCACTATGATACAGAAACTCCATGCAATCAGCGTTAGAGCGCTGTCACTATGATACACAGACTCCCTGCAATCAGCGTTAGAGCGCTGTCACTATGATACACAGACTCCATGCAATCAGCGTTAGAGCGCCGTCACTATGATACACACACTCCATGCAATCAGCGTTAGAGCGCTGTCACTACGATAAACACACTCCCTTAAATCAGCGTTAGAGCGCTATCACTCCGATACACAGACTCCCTGCAATCAGCGTTAGAGCGCTGTCACTATGATACACAGACTCCCTTAAATCAGCGTTAGAGCGCTATCACTCCGATACACAGACTCCCTGCAATCAGCGTTAGAGCGCTGTCACTATGATACACAGACTCCCTGCAATCAGCGTTAGAGCGCTGTCACTATGATACACAGACTCCCTGCAATCAGCGTTAGAGCGCTGTCACTATGATACACAAACTCCCTGCAATCAGCGTTAGAGCGCTGTCACTATGATACAGACTCCCTGCAATCAGCGTTAGAGCGCTGTCACTATGATACACACACTCCCTGCAATCAGCGTTAGAGCGCTGTCACTACGATACACAGACTCCCTGCAATCAGCATTAGAGCGCTGTCACTAAGATACACAAACTCCCTGCAATCAGCGTTAGAGCGCTGTCACTATGATACACAGACTCCCTGCAATGAGCGTTAGAGCGCTGTCACTATGATACACAGACTCCCTGCAATCAGCGTTAGAGCGCTGTCACTATGATACAGACTCCCTGCAATCAGCGTTAGAGCGCTGTCACTATGATACACACACTCCCTGCAATCAGCGTTAGAGCGCTGTCACTACGATACACAGACTCCCTGCAATCAGCATTAGAGCGCTGTCACTATGATACACAAACTCCCTGCAATCAGCGTTAGAGCGCTGTCACTATGATACACAGACTCCCTGCAATCAGCGTTAGAGCGCTGTCACTTTGATACACAAACTCCCTGCAATCAGCGTTAGAGCGCTGTCGCTATCATACACAAACTCCCTGCAATCAGCGTTAGAGCGCTGTCACTATGATACACAGACTCCCTGCAATCAGCGTTAGAGCGCTGTCACTATCATACACACATTCCCTGCAATCAGCGTTAGAGCGCTGTCACTATGATACACACATTCCCTGCAATCAGCGTTAGAGCGCTGTCACTATGATACACACATTCCCTGCAATCAGCGTTAGAGCGCTGTCACTATGATACACAGACTCCCTGCAATCAGCGTTAGAGCGTTGTCACTACGATACACAGACTCCCTGCAATCAGCGTTAGAGCGCTGTCACTATGATACACACACTCCCTGCAATCAGCGTTAGAGCGCTGTCACTACGATACACACATTCCCTGCAGTCAGCGTTAGAGCGCTGTCACTATGATACACAGACTCCCTGCAATCAGCGTTAGAGCGCTGTCACTATGATAAACAGACTCCCTGCAATCAGCGTTAGAGCGCTGTCACTATGATACAGACTCCCTGCAATCAGCGTTAGAGCGTTGTCACTATGATACACAGACTCCCTGCAATCAGCGTTAGAGCGCTGTCACTATGATACACAGACTCCCTGCAATCAGCGTTAGAGCGCTGTCACTATGATACACAGACTCCCTGCAATCAGCGTTAGAGCGCTGTCACTATGATACACAAACTCCCTGCAATCAGCGTTAGAGCGCTGTCACTATGATACACAGACTCCCTGCAATCAGCGTTAGAGCGCTGTCACTATGATTCACAGACTCCCTGCAATCAGCGTTAGAGCGCTGTCACTATGATACACAGACTCCCTGCAATCAGCGTTAGAGCGCTGTCACTATGATACACAGACTCCCTGCAATCAGCGTTAGAGCGCTGTCACTCCCTGCAATCAGCGTTAGAGCGCTGTCACTATGATACACAAACTCCCTACAATCAGCATTAGAGCGCTGTCACTATGATACACAAACTCCCTGCAATCAGCGTTAGAGCGCTGTCACTATGATACAGAAACTCCCTGCAATCAGCGTTAGAGCGCTGTCACTATGATACACAGACTCCCTGCAATCAGCGTTAGAGCGCTGTCACTATGATACACAGACTCCATGCAATCAGCGTTAGAGCGCTGTCACTATGATACACAGACTCCATGCAATCAGCGTTAGAGCGCTGTCACTATGATACACAGACTCCCTGCAATCAGCGTTAGAGCGCTGTCACTATCATACACAAACTCCCTGCAATCAGCGTTAGAGCGCTGTCACTATGATACACAAACTCCCTGCAATCAGCGTTAGAGCGTTGTCACTATGATACAGACTCCCTGCAATCAGCGTTAGAGCGCTGTCACTATGATACAGAAACTCCCTGCAGTCAGCGCTAGAGCGCTGTCACTATGATACACAAACTCCCTGCAATCAGCGTTAGAGCGCTGTCACTATGATACACAGACTCCCTGCAATCAGCGTTAGAGCGTTGTCACTATGATACACACATTCCCTGCAATCAGAGTTAGAGCGCTGTCACTACGATACACACATTCCCTGCAATCAGCGTTAGAGCGCTGTCACTATGATACACAGACTCCCTGCAATCAGCGTTAGAGCGCTGTCACTACGATACACAGACTCCCTGCAATCAGCGTTAGAGCGCTGTCACTATGATACAGACTCCCTGCAATCAGCGTTAGAGCGCTGTCACTATGATACACAGACTCCCTGCAATCAGCGTTAGAGCGCTGTCACTATGATACACAGACTCCCTGCAATCAGCGTTAGAGCGTTGTCACTATTAAACACAAACTCCCTGCAGTCAGTGTTAGAGCGCTGTCACTATGATACACAGACTCCCTGCAATCAGCGTTAGAGCGCTGTCACTATGATACACAGACTCCCTGCAATCAGCATTAGAGCGCTGTCACTATGATACACAAACTCCCTGCAGTCAGCGTTAGAGCGCTGTCACTATGATACACAGACTCCCTGCAATCAGCGTTAGAGCGCTGTCACTATGATACACAAACTCCCTGCAGTCAGCGTTAGAGCGCTGTCACTACGATACACAGACTCCCTGCAATCAGCGTTAGAGCGCCGTCACTATGATACACCGACTCCCTGCAATCAGCGTTAGAGCGCTGTCACTATGATACACAGACTCCCTGCAATCAGCGTTAGAGCGCTGTCACTATGATACACAAACTCCCTGCAATCAGCGTTAGAGCGCTGTCACTCCCTGCAATCAGCGTTAGAGCGCTGTCACTATGATACACAAACTCCCTGCAATCAGCGTTAGAGCGCTGTCACTATGATACACAGACTCCCTACAATCAGCGTTAGAGCGTTGTCACTATGATACACAGACTCCCTGCAATCAGCGTTAGAGCGCTGTCACTATGATACACAAATAGATACTGGACCAGTGAGTGCAGCCATAAATGCATAACAATATATAGAAGAAACACCGTATCCTCATACAAACCAACATTTCTAATGTGAGAATATAGTGGATCTTATGGATCTCACTAAATATCTATATACTATCAGACACTATAATAAGTATAATAATATATATAGCAATTAATACATATCAAATACATAATCTTCACGTGTAGACTCTCCACACATAAAGAAACACATCCATAGTTATATCAAGGATACAGGTGATTTCATTAATGATCTGAAGATGCTATCGGTTGAGTTGGATACCTGCTTATTGATTACTATGGATGTGACATCGTTGTATATGGTGATACCACACATGGCTGGTTTTCAAGCCGTCAAAAATCCCTTGGTTCAACATAATAAAGGTTCACCACCGATTAATTTTCTATTGGATCACCTCGATTTGACACTGACTTGTAACTACTTTAGATTTGGTGACCGATGTTATCTCCAAACCTCTGGGACCGTTATGGGCAGTAACATCGCACCAGCATACGCTAACATCTTCATGAGCGATTACGAGAATCGCCATGTTTACCCAAGGTTTGAGATGGCATCGGTTACTATAAGCGATTTATTGACAATGTGTTCATGCTATGGCATGGTGATGTGACCTCTGCAGAAATGATGGTCAAAACATTGAATAACATAGATTCACCTATAAGATTCACTATGCAATGTGATAAACAAAAACGTTTTCTAGATGTAACTGTGGGCCTGATTCAGTGCCGGACGCTCTGACAGAGTGCTCGCTCCGAATCAGGGCCAGCCTTCTTGTTTTTTAGAGCAGCCTCCTGGCCGCTCGCATAGCTGTGGGTGACCACCCACAGCTATAGCGAGCGGCCAGGAAGATGGTCGCGATGGTCAAGACAATCGCGACCATCGGGCTTGCGACGAGACCCTTGTGGTAGGGTCTCGTTGCCGCAAGCCCCAGAGTGCTTTCGGCTCTAACGGAGCCGAAAGCACTCCCACTGACATCCCATGGGAACGCCTCCGTCTGGGCAGCCATGCCCCCGGCCCGCCCTCCAATGGGGGCGTGCTGTCACTCAACATCGACAGCACGCCTCCTTTGGTACGACACCCGGAGCGACGGATTGCCCGTCGCTATCCGGGTCTCGCGCATAACGGAGCCGGCTCCGTCGTGCGCATGCGCACTGGGCCACCATTGATCCGCTTGCGAGCACATAGCGCTCGCGAGCGGGTCTGAATCAGGCCCAGTGTTCACCACTGGACAGGGGTTTGGGCACCAGTTGTATAGGAAAATCACCTATAGAAACATGTTTATTGGACTATTATTATTATTATAATTATCATTTATTTATATGGTGCCACAAGTGTTCCGCAGCGCCTTACAAAGTACATACACAAAGAAGTAACCATTGACATACAATACAATACAGGACATGGATAAACATTGCTATATTAGCAACCTTAATGCCCGCATAAGAAGCCAAGTGTTAGTTGCCCTAGTGGGGAGTAAGATATAAATTAAATTACAGTAGGGAGAAGCACAAGAGGGTAGAGGGCCCTGCTCGAAAGAGCTTACATTCTTTAAGGAAGGGGAAGACAAACAAAAGTGACACAGAATGGGGTGGGCCGGGAGAAAGGAAGATGTAGCAGCAAGTTAGGATGAGAGCTGGAAGGCTTTAATGAAGTAGGGGGTCTTAAGAGCTCGTTTGAAAGATGGTAGAGAGGTGCAGAGTCTGATAGGGAGAGGGAAGGAGTTCCAAAGGTGAGGAGCAGCACGGGCAGAATCATGGAGGCGAGAGTGAGAGGAAGTAAGCAGTTGGCATGAAAGGCGGCGTGTATTAAGTGAATGAAGAGGGCGGACAGAAGAGTGAAGGGAGATGAGATCAGAGATGTGAATGGGTGAGGGCTTTGTAAGTGAGTGTGAGAGCCTTGAATTGGGTTCTGAAAGGGAATGGGAGCCAGTGGAGGGCTTGCAAAAGAGGGGAGGCAGATGTAGAACGTTTGGAGAGGAAGATGAGCCATGCAGCAGCATTGAGCACAGACTGGAGAGGAGAGAGATGGGATTTGGGGAGGCCAGCTAGGAGAGGTTACAGTAGTCCAATCTGGACATGACCAGTGAATGTACAAGGGTTTTGGTGGCATCCTGGGTGAGAGTCTCTGATCTTGGAAATATTCTAGAGATGGAAACGACAGGACTGCGAGAGGTTCTGAATGTGTGGTTTAAAGGAGAGGGAAGAGTCCAGGATGACTCCAAGACAACGCACTTTGGGGCTAGATGAGATAGTAATGCCATCTATTAATAAAGAAATAGTGGGACATGATGTTATGTGGGAGGGTGGGAAGACTATCAGCTCAGTCTTAGACATATTAAGTTTGAGAAATCGCTGGGACATCCAGGAAGAGATAGCAGAGAGACAGTTAGAGATACGAGTCAGTAGAGAGGGGGAAAGATCAGGTGAGGAAAGGTAGATCTCAGTATCATCAGCATAGAGATGATAATGGAGGTCAAAAGAGCTGATGATTTTACCTAGAGAAGACGTATAGAGAGAGAATAGGAGAGGTCCAAGAACAGAACCTTGGGGAACACCTACTGTAAGAGGCTGTGGGGGGGAGGAGTCAACATGAGAGGAAACAGAGAAGGAACGGTCAGAGTGGTAGGAGGATAGCCAGGATAGGGCAGTGTAACATAGACCAAGGGAGTGAAGGATATGCAGCAGTAGAGTGTGGTCCACAATGTCAAAAGCAGCAGAGAGGTCAAGGAGAATGAGCAGGGAGTAGTGGCCCTTGGATTTGGCAGCAAGGAGGTCGTTGCTGACTTTTGTGAGGGCAGTTTCAGTGGAGTGGAGAGAACGGAAGCCAGACTGAAAAGGGTCAAGGAGGGAGTGGGAGGAAAGAAATGTGGTGGGGCGGTTATAAACAATACGCTCAAGGAGTTTGGAGGCAAAAGGGAGGAGAGAGATTGGTTGGTAGTTAGAGAGAATGTTAGGATCAAGGTTAGGTTTTTTAAGAATGGGGGAGACACGGGCATGCTTGAATGCAGAAGGAACAGTGCCAGATGAGAGGGAGAAATTAAGTAGTTGGCCAAGATGGGAGCAGGCAGAAGGAGAGAGGTAGCGGAGGAGGTGGGAGGGGCTAGGGTCGAGGGGAGAGGTGGAAGGGGGGGAGGATTGGATAAGGGCCTTAACTTCCCCTCCAGTCACAGGGGAGAAGGATGTCAAAGTCGGTAAAGTGGATGAGGAGGGGTGATCTGGGAAAGGAGGAGGTGGAGAGCTGGGGGACTGGTTGGATATGATGTCCTGACGTATGGAATCAATTTTAGATGTGAAATAGGTAGCAAAGTCAGTGGCAGAGAGCAAGGAGGGGAGACGAGGAGGGGGCGGGCAGAGGAGGGAGTTGAAGGTGGAAAAGAGACGCTGGGAATTTGAGGAGTGGGAGGAGATGAGATTATTGAAATATGACTGTTTAGAGAGGGAAAGGGCAGCACTGTAGGATGACAGTATGAATTTGAAATGGAGAAAATCTGCCTGAGAGCGTGATCTTCTCCACTGTCGCTCGGCGGTTAGGGAACACCTTTGCAGGTATCTGGTGCATTTGGAATTCCAGGGTTGAGGTGTGAATTTGCGAGGGTGAGTAGTGATCGCCGGAGCAACAGAGTCAAGAGCAGAAGTAAGGGAGGCATTGTATAGGGAAGCAGCTTGTTCAGCGCAGGAGAAAGAGAGGATAGGTGAGAGAAGAGAGTCAAGTAGGGAAAAAAAGAAAGCAGTGTCGATGGCTTCAATGTTACGCTTAGTGATGGTGGCTTTAGGCCAAAGAGCTAAGGTAAAAAGACATTTTCTCTTGCATCTACTAGGGGACACTGGAGGTGCTTACGCTGGGGTATAGAGGCGTGGATAGCTGGAGCTGGCACTTTAATTAATTTAGAAGTGTGAAGCTCCTCCCCCTCTATTCCCCACCAGCCCTCAGTTTAGAAAATGCGCCATCGGAGCTGGTCACAATTTGCTCTGATCCAGCAACACATATGTTTATTGTTTTCTTTTATTTAGGATATATATTTATTTTCCTACATCTTTTACATTTACTAAGTACCCTTCGCCACCTCTCTAAAGGTGGGGTCTGGGTACCTGGCGCCTTGTTCTTAGAAGAACAGGAAGGAGGGCACAGGGCTTATTGAAAAAGCACTGACAGCTCCTTTATCGCCACAGCACAACTCTAACATCACCTGAGCAGAGTGTGCTGCAGCTGAGAGAGCCGCCGGGGAGCGCAGTGAGTATGGCTGCGCGCCTCCCCCCTCCGGCGCCTGCCCGCCCTATGTTGTATGCAGCACTATAACGCTGCTTCACTCCTTCAGTCGCGGCGAGCGGCTGTTAATTGAAGGAGTCTGTGAGCGCTGGGATCCCCCGTTAGGCGGTGGGCAGCCAGGTTAGCGCGACAAGCCTGGATGAAGACAGGGGCGGAGCTTAGCAGCGCGGGCTCTCTCCCTACAACGCTGGTTAGAGTAGCACTGTATCTATCTAACAAGTCTCTCCTCGTAAGTTTACAACATCGCAGGCTGTAGAGGGGCTGATAGGTGCCACAGCCAGCGTTACACAGGCGTCCCTTCCCCCGCTAATAGAGCGGCAAGTAGCTGGGCAGTCAGAGGGGAAAAGCTAATATATGGCCAGCGTTAAGCAGCCATATTGCATGCCTCAGGGGCGGACCAGACGGGCTCTCTATCTCACTATACGCGGCTAGCGGCTGTTACAACAGCGTGGCTGCCGTTTTTTTAACACACTACCTGCAACTCATTAAAGGAGAGTGCAGAAGCCACACAGTGAGGGCAGAAGGATTGATTCTCCTAGTACACATCCCTTCTACAGGATCCTTTCCAAAAGGGGCTGTGACTGGGGTGTACAAAGTGCAGGGAACCTGAATTATTGGGAGGAGCGGTGTGATAACCTCTGTTTCCCACTAGCCTTCTGTCTCTGTACTCTGTCCTCTGTCCTCTGTCCTCTGTACTCTGTCCTCTGTCCTCTGTACTCTGTCTCTGTACCCTGTCTCTGTACCCTGTCTCTGTACCCTGTCTCTGTACCCTGTCTCTGTACCCTGTCTCTGTACCCTGTCTCTGTACCCTGTCTCTGTTTCTCTGTCCTCTGTTTCTCTGTCCTCTGTTTCTCTGTACTCTGTTTCTCTGTACTCTGTTTCTCTGTCCTCTGTTTCTCTGTCCTCTGTTTCTCTGTCCTCTGTTTCTCTGTCCTCTGTTTCTCTGTCCTCTGTTTCTCTGTCCTCTGTTTCTCTGTCCTCTGTTTCTCTGTCCTCTGTTTCTCTGTCCTCTGTTTCTCTGTCCTCTGTTTCTCTGTCCTCTGTTTCTCTGTCCTCTGTTTCTCTGTCCTCTGTTTCTCTGTCCTCTGTTTCTCTGTCCTCTGTTTCTCTGTCCTCTGTTTCTCTGTCCTCTGTTTCTCTGTCCTCTGTTTCTCTGTCCTCTGTTTCTCTGTCCTCTGTTTCTCTGTCCTCTGTCCTCTGTCCTCTGTTTATTCAGTCTGATTCTGCGTGAGTGGCTGTATGTGTATATACTATATACCTATGTCTGGATTATGGCTTATTAGAAAATGTTTGTTTGTTCCAAATGTAACAACGAACTAAGCCAACTGCTGCTGGCACCACGCTATGTGATGCTTGTTTAGTACCCGAAGGGGCAGCGCAGACGGTGCACTATGCCCTGGGGTGTGGAGTTTGTGTGTTCTCGCTGTGCTTGCGTGGGTTTCCTCCCACTATAGATACCATTATAATCCTCTGTGGCTATTGCGGTCTCACCTACTCCTGCATGGGCCGCTGACATGGCAGGAGTTATGGCGGCTGTAATGTCCGAATTGACGGCTAATAGGAGGTTAACCAACTATCTGGACTGGTACAGATTGTGTACCGCTTCTACATTGTCCTCCACTGCCTATCATAAGCCTGCACTGAGCGTCCTCTGCCGACTGTCCTCCACTGCCTATCATAAGCCTGCACTGAGCGTCCTCTGCCGACTGTCCTCCACTGCCTATCATAAGCCTGCACTGAGCGTCCTCTGCCGACTGTCCTCCACTGCCTATCATAAGCCTGCACTGAGCGTCCTCTGCCGACTGTCCTCCACTGCCTATCATAAGCCTGCACTGAGCGTCCTCTGCCGACTGTCCTCCACTGCCTATCATAAGCCTGCACTGAGCGTCCTCTGCCGACTGTCCTCCACTGCCTATCATAAGCCTGCACTGAGCGTCCTCTGCCGACTGTCCTCCACTGCCTATCATAAGCCTGCACTGAGCGTCCTCTGCCGACTGTCCTCCACTGCCTATCATAAGCCTGCACTGAGCGTCCTCTGCCGACTGTCCTCCACTGCCTATCATAAGCCTGCACTGAGCGTCCTCTGCCGACTGTCCTCCACTGCCTATCATAAGCCTGCACTGAGCGTCCTCTGCCGACTGTCCTCCACTGCCTATCATAAGCCTGCACTGAGCGTCCTCTGCCGACTGTCCTCCAGTCAGACCCCTCACAGCTCTGCACCGCAGTACTTACAATCTGCCTCTCGGGGAGTGGAGCCTTTTAATTCTAGCGGTCAGGCAGATCCTTAATGTACCTGAGGAAAGTAGTCCCTGCAGCTCAGCTAGAGCTTCTAGAACAGCCTTCTGTGGCCTGGAAACAACTGGATAAGCGGCTCCAAATCCATGTCGTTTCCCTTCCGGCTATCCATTTCCATCATCCAGGAAGGAACATTGGGAAACACCACCTCCTGTAGAAAACGCTTCCTTTGCCAGGTGCTACGTTAATTTAGGACTCTTCTGCTAGTAATTTGGAACAACACTGCGATCCAATTTACACTGCAGCAGGAGCCCAATTTAGACCTACGCCTGTTATCGCTTCGGTTATCTATGCTGTAATTTGCTGGGCGGACCAGTTGATTACGGGCTTGGATACTTCCAGAGCAGAGTTACGATTACTAGCAGAACTCTCAGTGAGTCAGCAGTTTACATGCTCTGACTTCTCTTTAGAACACACAAATCGTTCGCCCTAAAGATTTCCATGGGGAAAAGCAAAACTGAGTTTTGTCTCAATATTTGCATGCCCCAGCTTAATGGGTTTTAAAATGACCAGGGTTTCCAGAGAGACAGATCAGTGCTCGTATGTCCATTTCTGCTATTTCTGCCCACAGAGTTCTCTGCTTACTCTCTTGGCAGGCGGATGCAGAATCCAAATGGGCTGTTGGGGGTCTACGGTTCACAGGTGATATGCTTTTTAGTCCAGAACTGGACAAATGAATATCCCAAGGCAAGTAAGTCTTCTCTCTCCCCTTTGAATGCTTCGCAGGAGGACTTACAGGTCCCTCATTTCATTCCTTTCGTGCCAAACCCTTTCGTTAAAGGGCCAGAGATACCCCCTCACACATTAGGGGTGGCAGAGGAAGAGGTCGCCCACATACAGTTACACGTCGACAGGATCAAAGACCAGTCGACCAACAGGTGGCTGACTGTCTCCCATCCCGCCTGGGATCTCCTGCGATGGGACCTTGCTTTCCGTGCGGTTCCGAATAGCTTTCGAGCTTTCCACTCCACAGCGGTTCTTTTCTACGAGTCTGCTGGTGTCCACGGACAAGGCCCTAAAGTCTTCAACCAATATCTTTAAGCTGTAGCATTTCACTATGGAGTCGCTTCAGTCTGTCATTGCAAGCTTGGAACCGGCAGAGTTCCTCATTTCTCTGTATATAAAGGATGCGCATCACCATGTCCCAAATTGGGAACCACATCAGGCTTTACGGCATTTTGCAAACTCACGATCGGCTTCGGGCTTGGCAGTTCGGGTTATCCTCGGCTCCCCGTATTTACACTAAGATTGTCTGTCATGACGACTAGTTAATCAAGGCTCCATCGGAATCACTTCTCTTGGACCATGACTTACTGACATCATCAATTTCTAGTTACCCAATCTGAGTCCGTCCGAAAGACTCCAGTTCTGGGGATGATCCTAGATACGACATTACAGAGGATTTTTCTTCCGGAAGACAAGGCCCAGAAAATCCAGTTGCTCTTTCAGCTAGCCCTAGGATCAAAGAGGGTGTCCTTGCTTCTTGGTCTTCGTCTCTTGGGGAAGATGTTAGCTGCTTTCAAGGCACTACAATATGGGCGATTCCACTTCCGAGTGTTCCAGCTGGCCCTGCTAACACAGGGGTCAGGGTCTCGCCTGCATCTATAACAACTGATCCATTTGGCCCCGGTAACCAGGGTGGTACTCCTTGGGTGGATATGACAGGCGCCAGCCTCCGAGGATGGGGAGCTGTTGTCCTCGACTATCACTTTCATTGGTGGTCCCTACAGAAAAGACAGTGGCCCATAAATGTTGGAACTCAGAGCAGTTTCCCATGCTCTGCTAGAAGCAGCGCAGTGTTTAAGGTCTCTTCCTGTAAAAGTTCTGTCAGACAACGCGACGGCCGTCGCTTACTTCTACCGCCGGACCGGCAATCGTAGTCGCATGGCAATGAAAGTAGTATCTCAGATTCTCTAGTGGGACGAGAGTCAGTCAAGAAATCTTGTCGGCAGTTTTCATCCTGGGAGTGGACAACTGGAAGGCAGATTACCTAGGTCGCCAGGATATCCATTCTGGGGAATGGAAGCTTCACCCACACACATTTTACGCACTGGGGTCGTCTTTAGGCGGACCTCAGGGCATCTCGATTAAACATCAGTGACCAAAATACGTGTCAAGAACTCTGGATCCGCAGGCAGAGGCTTTTGACGCCCTAACAATTCCATGGACCTACAACATGGTTTACCTGTTTATTGCGATTCCACTAATTCCTCGTCTACTAAAACGAATAAAACACGAGTCGGCCTTAGTCATTCTCGTAGCACCGGCCTGGCCTAGGAGGAGTTGGTTCTTCGGTCCTTCTTGGCAGTCGATCCGGGCCAATTCCTCTTCATCCGGACCTTCTGCAGCAGGGTCCTTTAGTCCACCCCAACTTAGCACAACTGCGTGTAACGTGGTGGCTCTTGAATTCGATATCTTAAGACGGACGGGCATCCCAGACTCGGGTATTCCCACCATGCTTCGCGCCAGGAAACTGGTTTCGGCTGTGCATTATCATTGCATAGGGTGTTACAGTTGGGGCCTTCCATTAGGGGTGTTTCGTTCTCCCGTTTTTACTTCTCTCCAAACGGGATTAGATTCTAGTCTTTGCCTAGGATCATTAGAAGTGCAAATTTCTGCTCTTTATATTTTCTTTCAATGCAGGTTGGGCCTCCTACTGGCGATGCAGTCATTCTTCAGGGGGTGTTGCGGGTGCAGCTACCTTTTGTACCACCTATGGCTCCCTGAGTCATGGTATTTTTATTTTCATTTTTTTGTTTCTTCAGTCTTCCATGTGTGAACCTTCCAAGAGGTTGATATTAAGTATTGTCTTGGAAGACGGTCCTCCTCCAGGCTTTAGCTATGGCTCGTAGGAGTTTGAATGGGGGGCTCTGTCTTATAGGCCTTGTGTTTCATGATGCTAGGGCGGAACTCAGGATGCAAGCTACTTTCCTACCTACGGTTGTGTCTGTTTCCCACATAAATCAGCCTATTGTGGTACCTTCTTTGGTAGGGGACTCCGGTGTTTCTTCTACCCTTGATGTGGTTAGAGCTCTTCGCCTCTGTTGCTTGGACGACGTCCTTACGCGAGTCTTAGTTGTCCTTTTTATAAGACTGTTCGGAAGGGTTGGCTAGCATCCAAACAGGATTGGCATGTTGGCTTAGACTGACAATCTGTCAAGCTCTTCTCAGCAATGATCGTCAGTCTCCTATGTCCGTGTCGGCTCATTCCACACGTTCTGTGGGTATGTCGTGGGAGGCATGTAGGGGTGCCTCAACTTTACTATTGTGCCGTGCGACAACTTGGTACTTGGTGCTCACTTTTGTGAAGTTTTATAGATTGATACATTTGCGGCTTCAGCATCATGTTTTGCCGCCTTGTACTGCAGGTTCCTCAGAGCGCTCCCGCCCGTGGGGAAAACTTTGGGACGTCCCCAGCGTAAGCACCTCCAGTGTCCCCTAGTGGATGAAAGAGAAAATGGGATTTTGGTACTTACTGGTAAATCCTTTTCTCTGATTCCACAGGGGACACTGGACGCCCACCTCAGCGCTCTTAGCCTGCCTGTTCCATTTGTTCCATATGTTGTATGGTTTTGTTGTTGTGTGATATTCTCTTCCTTTCACTCCGGTTGTTCTCCATCTCATCTCGGTCTTCATTTTCTAAACTGAGGGCTGGTGGGGCATAGAGGGGGAGGAGCTTCACACTTCTAAATTAATTAAAGTGCCAGCTCCAGCTATCCACGCCTCTATACCCCAGCGTAAGCACCTTCAGTGTCCCCTGTGGAATCAGAGAAAAGGATTTACCGGTAAGTACCAAAATCCCATTATTGGAGAGTTAATCTTACTGAATACTGTTAATGTCAGCTTATCTATTAAGCACAGAGGCAGCACAAATAGTAGCAAGTGATGGGCAGAGTTTTTGTAGGAACCAGAGTTCTGTGTAGAAAGTCCAGGTTATGCAGTCAGCAGGAATTTGTAGCAATGAGATGTTGAAATCACCTTTGTTGATGGTTTTTCTGCAAATATAGATTAGGTTTTATAAGTGCAGATTGGTTGTTTCCCTTCTGTTCCACTTCGGTAAAACGCTGGTCTAACGCCAGTATTAATCTTAAAATGCACTTCTGAATGGGGCACTTCCAGCCAGGCTATTCCAGCCTACTAATGACCCATATGTAGGAGACCTGGCATGTTACATTACTGATTGCTTACAAGCCCAGCACCCTCCCACTAATATGGCTAGCAATAAACTGAGTAAAACAAACACACAGCACATACCACTAGGCTAATAACAGGCTCAATGAGCTAACTAACAAAGAAACTAAAAACATCAAACTAATATACTATGCAGTGATATGCTAAATAACATTGCTTATCAGCAAAAGTCTGAGACTTGTAGTCCGTTACTTAAGTTCTCAGGCTGGCCAATATATATTCAGTATAGCAAAAGTCTGAGTCTTTTAGTCCGTTACCTGCAGATGGCAAGACAAAAAAAGGATGCGTCAATTCAGCAGCAGTAGATAGAATTGAGAACGCTGGTCTAACGCCAGTAATTAATCTTAAAATGCACTGTTGAATGGGGCACTTCTAGCCAGGCTATTCCAGCCTACTAAATAACAGTTATCACCCAAAACCACTAAAAGAAAACCTCCTGATTTTGTAATTCATCAGAGTTATGTAAAATTACTCTGCTGAAGTAACGATGGAGAGACAACTGATTGAGATGAAACATCGATTTTTTGTAAGAGGGTACCATCCGAAGGTTGTTTAGAAGTGCTTACTGTACATAAAGCCAGAACTATCTTTGAGAATAATAGAAAGAGAACAACTAAAGAAGATAAGAACTTTGTCTTTTTAACCACTTTTGACACTCGGAGCTTTGCTACCAGGGCAGCCATAAAAAAGAATTGGGATTTAGTAATGATGACCCTACAGTACCTTTGGCAAATCGCTTCCTAAAAAACCTATGATTGCATATCGGAGAGGACCAAATCTAAGAGACATGCTAATGTGTCCTAACATGTCATTGAAGGACGATAATGACTGCTGGCTATCCACTACAAAGACCGGGTGCCTCCGGTGCTTAAACTGCGCGACCTGTCGGTGTATGAATACAGGGAGCTGCTTTTCACAGCCACACAATGGTCATAAGATAAATATTAAGTACCGATTAACATGTACGTCCGATTATAGGCCATATTCAATTTGAAGCGAAAAGTTTGTTATCAGCGATAATTTATCGCCGTTAACGTAATTTTCACCATTTTCACTTTTCCCCATGTTCAATTTCAAAGACTTTTCGCACCTGCGAAAAGTCTTTGTAAAAAAACGGGGATAAGTTTTCACCTATGAATAGGTGGCGTAAAAAAGTGCAGAATTGTGGTTTTGGGGTGCAGACTTCTAAAAAGTACCCTGCAGCCTTTGAAATGTCCCCTAAAAGTAATGTGTGCCAAAAAAGACTTAAAAACTAGCGAAATAGACTCAGGGGGGGTCCCCAAGTATGCGGCAGGTGTTTCTAGAATGTGGGTGGATGCGGCAGGTGGATTTTTGAAGAATTTTAATAAAATCACTTTAGGGACGTAAAAATATGCTTGCACCCATTTTCATGTACCCCAAATTTGATGGGACAAGTTATTTTTTCCAAAATAATAAAGCTAAATGCTATTCTTCACCACTTCTTCAAAGACGCATTAATGCACCTGCCGCAGCTGTTTAAAATCCCCAATTACCTTTAGCAGGCCAATTCGGGGATACCCATAGTGATCCCCCATGTCAGACCATCTTTTGGGGGGTGACAGGCTGATTTCCCCAAAAGTGACAGGACTTTTCGATACTTACCTTTACGCCGGGTCCCTATGTGTTATATATTCTAATATGCCCCTGTTCAATGGTCTATGTGGGGAAAACAATTAGTCCGTTCCGTGAACGGATTGCTAACCATTGTTCATCTATTAGGTTGGCTCTGAAAACCGGCAACATCGATAAACCTGTAGCACGATATTTTGTGCAACATCAACACCAACTGGCATCTCTCAGGTGTATGATTATTGATGGGGTACCCTCACTACAACGGGGTGGTGATAGAGCAAAGGCACTTCTACACCGGGAGGCACAGTGGATGTTCAAATTAGACTCCGTATGGCCAAAGGGCCTAAATGAATTGATACACATGAATATCGAATATATTCCTTTAGGGGTGCACTCTGAAATTGAAATGTAATATATCCAACATCTTTTCATTTTTTTTATAGTACTTTTTTAGTTACATTTTAAGGTGATTTACTACAATCTGTGTCCAAATTGGTCAATATTATTTCTTTATGTGTGGAGAGTCTACATATGAAGATTATGTATTAATTGCTATATATATTATACTTATTGTGAATAGCGAATTCACTATCGCTGTTTGACGTGTTTGTATCCATCTGTTTATTTTCTCGTCTGGCTCTCCATCCCTGGCGGGGTTTCCTCTGGCTCAGTGTCTGAAATCTAGGTTCTCCTCCAGTGATGCCCCGATGGACTCGATGGTCTTCATAATCACTACAAACTATAGCTTTTTTATTACATTTGAATTTGATCAATTCTTGTCTGAGTCGCACTGTGACTGTAGTTTCTGTGACCAGTCTTTGTTAGTTTCTTGATCCATAACCGTCTTAGATGCTGTTACCAACGTGTCTATTTTGTCTCGGGTTAATTTTAATTCCCGTCCGGCCTCATCAATTACCAGCAACATGAGGTCCATGCTGCTTCTATTAATAATCCCTACCCATTTTCTACAAAATTCAGGGTTAAACCCTCCCGATAGTTGGTGCGTTTTTTGCGCGGAATCCCTGTGGAATCATTTGGTCCCGATAATCAGATAAGGCGATGCCGTACAATAGGTAGCCAGTCTCTCTTTTCCTCAATTTGATGAGACGTCTTCCGCGTCTTGTGTTATATCGGTAGCGGGCCAGTGTTTGGGCTTCTGTAAAGCTGTGTGATATGCCTTTAGCAAGAACAATTCCCCTGAATCCAGCAGGGTCTCCTTGTGTACTGTGAGGGTTAGGGGTGGTCTGTTCCATACTTATGCTCTAGTCCCAAGTGCTGAAGAACAGTTCTCAAAAGGTAATGTGATAGATAAGGATATGGTGCCTTGTCCTTAGCGAGGCCTCCAGGTCCCAATATTGTATATAGTCCAAGTATGAACCGGCTCTCGTTGTGTGCGTATATATAGTCAATGGCCGGGGGGCCTTCTGTGTAGAGTCCAATAGTACAGCAAAGAATCAGCGGCACTCCCGGACTTGTATGAATCAAGCAAGTGAAGTGTTATTGCCTATTTAGGCCGACGTTTCAGGGCCGCACAGGACCCTTTTATCACGGCTGGCACTACAACATATAGAGCAAATATAACAGATCAAAATGAAACAACTTCTTCCCTTTTAAGGAGAGTCCTTCCTATGTGCTGGAGCAGGCCAGGTCAGTCGGGGTAGGATCACGCCGTGAATGCGGCAATGTTGGCCCTGTCTGATGACATCACTCCAGAACATTTAGGTTGTCAAGGCAACATCTCAATAGTCGGGTATGCTATGTGGTCGAAGTGGGGGTGTGGAAGTATCAGGGGGGCTTTACTTAGGCAGGCCCAAATCCTGAGCCCCCTGATATTTACATACCCCCACTTCCTCCTACCCACAGCACACCTTCCCTCACAGTCACTGCACACCTTCCCTCACAGTCACAGCACACCTTCCCTCACAGTCACAGCACACCTTCCCTCACAGTCACAGCACACCTTCCCTCACAGTCACAGCACACCTTCCCTCACAGTCACAGCACACCTTCCCTCACAGTCACAGCACACCTTCCCTCACAGTCACAGCACACCTTCCCTCACAGTCACTGCACACCTTCCCTCACAGTCACTGAACACCTTCCCTCACAGTCACTGCACACCTTCCCTCAGTCACTGCACACCTTCCCTCAGTCACTGCACACCTTCCCTCACAGTCACTGCACACCTTCCCTCACAGTCACTGCACACCTTCCCTCACAGTCACTGCACACCTTCCCTCACAGTCACTGCACACCTTCCCTCACAGTCACTGCACACCTTCCCTCACAGTCACTGCACACCTTCCCTCACAGCTCATAGCATACTTCACACCACAGCACAATGCCCACCTCACCCTGCTCTGGCGCTCCCTTCCCTGGGCCCTTCCACAATCTTTGCCCTTGGTGGCACTGGCATTTTGAATTCCGTGCCACCCGTGAGCAAATGACAGCTCGCGGACCAGCAGCCAATCAGGGGCGGCCATGTGGCCGCTCCTGATTGGCTGCCGATCCACTAACCGTGATTGTCTCACAGGCAGAGCCAAATTTAAACATGCAGCGGCTTGGGGCCAGTATGCCTACGGCATGATTGGTTGCTGCTCCGTGAGCCATGCTGTGTGTGTGTATGTGTATATATATATATATCTATATATATATATATATCTATATATATATATCCCTTTTTGTTTGTCCAATAGCTTGGACTGGAGCGCTCACCCCCAGACAAGAGTATTGTAGCAAAGTGATTATATTGTTCCAAAGGGACAATGAATTGCCAAACTGTCAAGTTGATGTTTTGGTTCATGTTGAACCTTTATAAAGAGTGGCTTATCACATGCCAGTGCTCATATTGTAGACAATAAGTAACATCTGTGGATAGAAACCGGAAACACGATGTAAGGCCTCCCAGGCCCCATTCTTGGTCTATACAAACCGTATAGTGGAAAGTATTCCACAGAAGAACTTACTAGACGACATTAAGGTGTCTATTCATAAAGATAACGAATAATAAATTGTTACTTTCTTCTTCATGGTCCATAGGGTCCACAGGATCTACCTTGGGGTATGATGTTGGAACGATCCATTGCACCAAACCGCTTACAGCTTTGAAGCTCCCAGCATGCTCTGGTCCTCCTCCCTATAGACCCCGCCCTCAGCCACAGGCATGACGCAGCTGTTATGATGTGGGGCAGTCCCAGGCTTTTGTCTTTTATAATTTACCTTCGTTTTTGAACTGCTGAGTTGGTAACGATGCAGGTACTGTGACTCCTACCTCCGCCGACGCCGAAACACCAGACCGCTATTTGCCCTGAGGTTTTCGGCTGGCCTCAGCGTGGCTTAGCTAGCGGCATTTGCTGAGGTCCGGACTGCAGTCAGGCATGGAGATGACAGATAAGCGATTTCTAATGGGGAATCGTGTGTGGCAGTCCTGGCCTCCGGTGTAGGAGACTCATCGGCTGCGGGTGACGTGTCCTCACTAAGGCAGGCGAGTCCTTATCTTCTGTCACCGGGTAATGGGTAGTAGATGCACTAGAGCACACTAGTTAGCGTCTACTACTATGAAGCCAGCATACCCGTGCCGTCAAAATCGCAACTTAGGGGAGATGGGCGCTTCCCCGGCCGCTCCTCCCCAACCCAGACGCAACTTCCCCAACAGATTTCTGCATCTGGTTTGCTATATTTGACCACCTCATGGTGAGACGCTCGCAGTTAGCATTTGTGTGTGTACTGATGTAGCTGTTGGTCTCAGACCTTGGTCTGTCTCCCTGTATACCTCTCCTTTGGGCTGGTATATAGCACTTTATACCCTACCATTACCCCTGCGGGGCTGGTTAGTTGATTCAGAGTCCGTTTGCATTAGCAATTGTGCGTATTAATGCATTGTATGTGACTTTAATGCTACAGTTGCTGCTGTATATAGTGTATACTGCTAAGCTGTCAGTTAAATCTATCACTGTGTTTCTCCTCATCCCTCTGAAGATGTGGGGGATTTTCATTGATAGGGAGTCGCATTGCATTTATGCTGTACACCTTATACCAGGGGGAGAAGGATGAACCACCAGTACTAAGATCATGTATGTCCTGCTTGGCAGGCCTGTATGAGCAGGATGTTATACAGGATGGATTATGCAGTCACTGTTGTAAACGGCCACCTCTTCTATCGGAACATCTGCACCAGCACTAAAGCCACCTGAGTGTTCTCAGGTTGTGTTGCACTTAGTGGATAAAGTTTCAGAAGCGCAGGATCCTGCTGTGGTGCCTCATGCTATGGGGTGTTCTCAGCATGTGCATCCATCTATGTATATGCCCCCCTATGTATGTGCAGAGCCGTAACTATACTTTTTGGTGCCCTGTGCCAGAAAGAGCATTGGCGCCCCCCTCATTTTTCAAAGGGACATTATGCACCCAAAAAATGACCATGGCTTCATGGGGAAGGGCCAGGGAAGAGATAGGAGAGGCCAGGAGATGTTGGGGATGAAATCAGAGGAAACTACAAGCAAGGATGATAAACAGGAATCTGAAAGGCCCAAACAGCGCCCCCTGACCTGTGGTGCCCTGTGCGATGGCACCGGCCGCACTACCCTAGCTACGGCCCTGCGTATATGTATATGCCCCCCATGAATTCCTGTTGGGTTAATTCTACTGCTCACTGTAGTCAGATTATGCCGCCGTCTATAGCCTCTCAGCAGCTAGATAGACAGGTGGCGGTGAAGCAGGGGCATAAGAGGTTCTCATCAGTTGTTGCCTCATGAGGACTCGGACTCCTCTTCAGACTCTGCCTCTAAGTTCTGGGTCTTACTCAGTAGAAGACCATCAGTCCCATGTGGATGTTCCCTCTCTGATGAGAGCGGTTAGATCTGTCCTCAGTATAGAGGAAGAGGAGGCCACGCTGACAGCCAAAGCTCCGGTCTTTAGGCATCAGAAGGTGGCTAAGGATTATTTTCCACAGTCTGAGTAACTGACAAATCTTATGTCTGAGGCATGGAGTACTCCTGGGAAGCTACAAGGAATATAACCTCTCTGTACCCATTTGCACTTGGTGAGTGTAACAAATGGGAAGTTCCCCTAACGATAGATGCTCATGTTACTAGGTTGATTAGGAGCGCTACGTTACCTATTGCTGCAGGTAGAAAACTTGACAATTATTTGAAATCAATGTTTTCATTATCTGGAGCTATTACCAGACCAGCTATGGCTGTAGTCTGGGTAGCCAAAGCTATGGAAGAATGGACAACATCTCTGGAAGCTACTATGCCTGATGCTACCAGAGAACAGCAGTTTTTTCTTTGTCAGATGCGAGAAGCAGCTGTGTATATGGGGAAGCGGTCATTGATGCAGGTATTTTGGCTTCTAGGGTCTCGGCAACTTCTCTGTTGCAGCTCGAAGATCCCTTTGGCTAAAAACCTGGAAGGCAGATGCAAGGTCCAAAATGGCTCTCAAATTTTTGCCTTTTGCAGGGAAGGCATCTGTTTGGACCAGAGCTGGATGACATAATGACTCCTCTGGCAACACCAAAGTCAGCTGAAATGTCATCTACGACTACCCCTAAATTCAGTCGTTAGCTCGGTCCTTTCGTCCACAGGGTAGGGCAAAAGGACAGTCTTCCTCTAGACCATAGATTCCCAACCTCAGTCCTCAAGGCACACTAACAGTCCTGGTTTTAGTGATATCCATGATTGTGCACAGATGGTTAAATCAAAATAACTGAGGTACTAATTAAGTCACTTGTGCTCAAGTATGGCTATCCCTAAAACCTGGACTGTTAGTGTGCCTTGAGGACCATGGTTGGGAACCCCTGCTCTAGACAGTCATGCCTGCAAGACATGTCAGGCCAAGAAATCTTGGTCAAACAAACGCCCGGTTTCCAAGCCAGACGGTAAGTCTACTGACTGATGGGACGGGCCTCCCCCCCGGGGGGTCTCAGGGTTAGAGGCTGACTTTTAGAGTTCTCCCAGGCCTGGTATCGGACAACTACGGATGCTTGGGTTCGAGAACTAGTGTCTCATGGTTTACACCATCACTGAGGCATCCCCCTCAGCAGGTCATTGGTACAACCCTTCCTTCAGACCTGGTCAGGCCTTCGGCCTACTGGGAGTCTATTGGGGCCCTCCTGAAGTCAGGAGTCATAGTCCCCGTTCCTGTGATGCAATAGGGAAGGGGTTATGATTCAAATTTATTTTTGATTTAAAAAAACAAATGGGTCGCATCGCCCTATCCTGAATCTGAAGTGTCTCAACAGATTCATCCATGTGCCCAAATTCTGTATGGAAACCCTACGGTCAATTATGCTGGCGATGGAGCATTTCTGCATGTTCTGATTGCACGATCCCACCAGGGCTTTCTAAGATTGGCGGTAGATCAGCAAAATTACCAATTTCAGGCTCTACTTTTCGGTCTGGCCACAGCCCCTCGGGTATTTACCAAGATAATGGTAGTCATGGTGGCTCATCAGACAACAATGAGTCAGGATACTGCCTTATTTGGACGACCTTCTGATATTCGCACAGTCTCAGGAGATGGTACAATGTCATCTGCAAATGACCATTGTCTGTTTACAAGAGCATGGCTGGATAATCAATTGGAAAAAGTATTTTCTTTCTCCAACTCAGCAGATGGTGCCACTTGGAGGCGCTGCTTTATTCTTCTACCAGAAGACAAGATTGTGGCACTACAATCTCGTATGCGCAGTCTTCTCTGCAAGCAAAGAGTGTCAGTTCACTTGGCTATGCAGGTGCTGGGCTCCATGGTATCCACATTCGACATGGTGACTTATGCTCTGTTCCACTCCAGGTCCCTGCAGAATTGGATTCTGGCTCATTGGGATGGTCCGTATCATCGGATAAAGTCTCGGATGATCCACATCTCGTCAGCGGTTCGGCTCTCCCTCGCTTGGTGGCTGGAGATGACTCATTTAAACAAGGGTCATCCGTTATGGGTCCCGGATTGGGTACTCATCGTGGATGCGAGGATGGGGAGCAGTGACAGGCCATCGCACCTTTCAGGGAAGATGGACAGTTCAGGAAAGTCTTCTACCAATAAATATCTTGGAGCTTCGTGCAGTGCACAGAGCGCTCATACTGGCGCAGGCCCTCCTACAGGGCAGGCCTGTCCAGGTTCCGTCCGACAATGCGACAGCAGTGGCCTACATCAACCATCAGGGAGGCACACGAAGTCTGGCAGCCATGAAGGAAGTGGTGGAAATTCTGCTGTGGGCAGAATGCCATCTTCCGTAAATCTTAGCAATATTCATCCCAGGTGTTCTCAACTGGGAAGCGGACTTCCTAAGTTGCCAGGACATACACACCAAAGAATGGGGTCTTCATCCAGATGTCTTTCAACTCCTGGTGGCCAAGTGGGGATTACCAGACGTAGACCTCTTGGCATCACGTCACAATCACAAAGTCCCCAGGTATGGGTCCAGAACTTGCAGGCCAAAGGTTTTTCGGCCTCTGTGATTCAGACGATGCTGAAGGCAAGGAAGCCTGCCTCTATCACAGAATTTGACATTCATTCATTCTTTGGTGTTCTCACAGAAAATATGACCCTAAGATATAAGAATACTGGCTTTTCGTCAGGCTGCATTAGACTTAGTTCTTCGTCTGGCTACCTTGAGAGTTCAGGTTTCTGCATTGTCAGTCTTGTTCTAATACAGAATTTTCCCTCTACCAGATGTTAGAACATTCCTGCAGGGGTTTCTCCGGCTGCAACCTCCATTTGTCCCTCAGGTGGCACCGTGGGATTTGACTTTGGTTCTCAGGGCATTGCAGACGGCTCCTTTTGAACCCTTGGATACGGTGGATTTAAGATTGTTGACAGCGAAGACACTTTCTTCCCAATATCGCCTCGGCTTGTAGAGTTTCTGACTTGGCAGCGCTGTCATGTCGCTCTCCTTCATATTTGATTTTTTTTTCCATCAAAATAGAGCTGTCCTCCGTACTAAGGGCCTGATTCAAACCCGTTCACTATATGCGTGCGCTCACAAGCGGACCGATGTTCTGTGTATGCGTATGAGCACGCTTCGTTCTGCGCTTGCGCAAACTACTCACTGCGATCGCATACCGCTCACCTTGCAAAGACAGCCCAGTGTAATGAGTGACAGGAGAGGCCGTTTGTGGGTGGTAACAGGGGCAGGACACTAATAATGGGGGTTGGAGATGCGAACACCGGCTTACCAGAGTGTTTCAACGCCATTTTAGAGGCGTGCATAATTAACAGGCAGCGTCATAGTACACGTCACTTGCCTTTTTTTACACTGATTTCCTCGCAATGCTTGCGGTAGGGTAAAGCAACCGCAAGCACTGCATTCTCATCCGATGGTGCTCGATTTACCAATGTTTTAATACACTTTCTGGAGATGACGTGTTGCTGGTGGACTGCTCTGCCTCTGCGATTGGGCGTACGCATACATAAAGTGGCTGCTCACTAAGACATGGTGGGCATGCTTATGCTTTGGCGAGCGATCGCTTCCCGTGGCGTCACTTTGACAAATTTGCATACGCATCCAGCCAGTGTACGCAGATAGTGAACAGGTCTGAATCAGGCCCTAAGGCGGGTTACCTTCCAAAGGTGGTTTCCTGTTTCCTTATACATGAGGAGATTGTAGTCCCAGCCTTTCAGTCTTCAGACATGTGTACAGGTGAAGCTTTCTTGAATGTGGCTGGAGCCCTTTCATATTTATGTGGATGGTACTAATTCCATCAGGAAATCAGATTCGCTCTTTGTGTGTTATGGATTTCACAAATGAGGCTGGCCAGCAAACAAACAGACTTTGGCTCGCTGGCTGCGTATGACTATTTCTCAGGTCTATACACAGGCTGGTCTCTCTGTTCCAAACAAGGTAACAACACATTCTACTCGGTCTGTGGGACCATCGTGGGTGGTTAGACATGGCGCATCGGCTGAACAGCTGTGCAAGGCAGCCACTTAGTCTTCCAGGAGCATCCCCACCCTTAAGGGAACTGTTTTAGGATCTCCCTAAGGTAGATTTTGTGTACCCTATGGACCCTGAAGAAGAAAATAAGGGTTATGGTATAACATACCTCAGTTAACTTTTTTTCTTTTGTCGAGGTCCATAGGGTCCACAGGGCACCCACCCTGATGCACGTGGCCTCAGTTGGGATCTGTTCTTTTGCATTTTCGTGTCACTGATGTCCTGTTCGTATGTTGAGTGTTTCTTGTGTGGGATGTAATTCCTTCTCCACCTTCCGTCTTTTTGCCGTTAGACTTATTTACAAACTGAATGCCTGTGACTGTGGGTGGGGTATATAGGGAGGAGGACCAGTGCATGCTGGGAGCTTCAAAGCTGTAAGCGTTTTGTGCAATTCTGTTGGTCACAGGATACAGATGCAGTCGAATAGGCAAAGGTGTTTATTGCTCATGGTCTTTAAAAAGACCCTTCCCTCAGCTTTAAGGGATACAGCATACAGAAATCTTAACAGCAGTCTTGATCTTCAAAAGATATACAAGGATGTACACATACCGGGCTCACATGCCCTTCTTTTATGCCACTCCAATACACATTATCACAGGGGCTAAGTCCACTCTGTGGTTTCCAACCAATCACCTTAAGTGCATGACCTGTGCTGGGCACATGCACGTTTAACATTGTCCCATATTGACAGTGGGGAGTGGTCACTGCCCTGTGCCCGAGCCCACCTGGTATTTTAGTCACCACTCAGGAGTCAGCTTGTCTAGGCAATCTGCTAAGGGACCAAGCCTGGTACCTCTGCCTGAATCTGAGCTCTAGAGTTGGGCAAGCAGGGTCCCCGGGCAGGGTTTCCTGGCCACGGAAGGGATGCTTTTTGGAGGTCCCTAAACATAATTAGCTGGCTCCACTAGCTTCCTATGCACCCCCTCATACCACTTCCAGGCATGAGGCTGCATAGGAGGGCAATTTATATCTCTGGAAGGGGCTGGGGGATCCAGCAGCCCTCTGAGGACTCATGATCCCATGGTACTTCCAGGGAAACAAAGGTAAGAGCTTTTTACTTTAAATTATACACTTAGAATACATACAAGCACAGTATTAATACATTTAAACCATTTCCAATACAACATGTTAAATATATACATTGAGCCTGTGCCCTGCAACCCGGCTGTTACATACTGCAGCCCAGGACCATACTTACCGACATTTCACTCCTCCTTCTGGGAGGGAGCTGTCGGGCATTCTCGGCAGGGGGCAGGTCGTGGCAAAAAGGGGGCATGGCCAAACAATGACGTGAATTTGGGGGCGGATCATGTGGGCGTGACATCACGATTGCGTCATCGTGGCTCCGCCCCCTCTTCACAATGCCATTATTAAAGGCATTGTGAGGCAGCGGGCGGGGCCGTGATGATGCAATTCAGTGCGAATCACGTCACTGACCCCTCCGCTGCCGGGATTTAATCTGAAAAGTTCGGGGGGGGCAGGCGTGTCGCTGGAGCCCGGGAGGCTTGCCTACCTTTCCGGGGGGCCGGGAGCGGCACCCGATTTTCGGGAGGCTCCCGGCTGAATTGGGAGGGTAAGCAAGTATGCCCAGGACCTGCTCTCCTGGCTCAGTGCTGCACATACCACTTTACATACATTTATGCCAGTGCGCTTTAATCTGGGCTTTACTAAACCAGCCCCGCCACGCTGGGACACTGGGAGCCGAGATACCCGCCCCCAGCATAGGGCTCTCAGCTCTGCAGCCTGGGACCGTGCCCTGGCTGCAGCAGCTGTTCCTTACCCTCCCCCTGTAGTATCGGGAGGTTAACTTGTACCATACAGGGAGCCGGCCTCTCCGGTCTTCCTGTGTGCGGCTCTCAGTCCTGCTGCGCTGGGAACACTTATCCCGTCAGCAGCGCTTTCCTGCCGCCCTCCACGCTGCATCTCTCTCTCTCTCTCTCTATATATATATATATATATGTATATATATATGTATAATGTGTGTTCCCACTGTCTGTTTTGTTAATCGTGAAATACACCCTGCCTGTTTTGTAATTGATGATTTGCGCCTCGCCTTTTCCACAACCAACATACACTGTGGGACATATCAAAAAGGGAAGATGTATCAAAGGGCCAGGCGCTGCTACTGAACCCAGCCCCTAGGAGGCACACACAACAGAGGGTGGAACCCAGGGCTTGCACTACATGCCTCCAGCAGCCCTATCCACACAAGCTGGAGAGGAACACCCAGACGTACAGCTTCCAGTGTGACTGCGACTCACCAGAGTTGGGACAGCACATGATTTTTCCTGAAGGATATGGAGCAGGCTGAATGCTATGGGCCAGTATCCTGCCGGTCAGGCATTAGTAGATGCTACACACACAAGCTGCTGGTCATTTTGAATTTGTTAGTGAGAGGCTTAAGCAGAGGCGAGGGCGGTCCAGCAGGTAGACACAGGAGGGTGGTAGTAGCCACAGCTGGATAACACCTCACCATGAAGAGGCCCCTATTTCCACAGTGACCTTAGCAGAGTCTAAGATTTTTTTTTTTTTTAAATCTGTCCACCATATTCAACAGCCTTAAATTGTCCTGATGTTCACGTCTCGGCTAAAGCTGGGCACACACCTGGCAGACGGGTCGACCTATTTAATGATTGGTGAGTGCATACAACCTTACCTACCGTTCAGGCTGATTGTGTCTGCACTGATATCACAACTGGTTGGGCATTTAAATTTGCCCACCCAGTTGATATGTCAGGCACTGGCGGACATATGCGAAAGTTGCCAGCCAGCCCCTGGTGACAGGGACTGCCAATTGTGGCTGAACCAATTGGTTTGTTTGGGCCCCCACAAAACAAGCTACCAATGGGCAGCTGACATTGCTGGCAATGATCTCTCCATGCACAAACTGGCTTTACAGAGGCAAGATGTCACCATCATCATCCGATTCCTCACCCTCATCAGTGTGTACAACATCTACACACAATATTAATTAGTCCCTGCTGGAATCCACCATTACAGGTGCCTCTTTATTTTTTTTACGTAATTGGCGGTAAAGGTCTTCCTCAGGGAATTGTAGTTGATTTTGATGAACATCATATTTTCCACATTTTGAGGAAGTAGCCTCCTACGCCGATCTCTGACAAGGTTCCCAGCTGTGCTGAAAGTACACACTGGAGGGTGAACAGCTCAAGTAGAGCAAATCCAGTTTCTGCAAAAGCCTCCAAATTGCCTTTTTCTCCTGCCAATAGTCAAACAGACTGTCTGACATGCCTATTTGACATGCCTATTTGGATGCTATCATAAAAATAGTCCTCATATCAAATAGATTCACGGTAAAAGTCTTATGAATTGTAGGCAATTCTTTTAGACTTGACCAGATATCAAAACTTGGTTGTGTTGACTCATCTGCATCACCAGTGGGTCCTCAGATCTGTGTCCGTTGGAAGAAAGACACGACATATGACTTAAACCTATGATCAAGCATGGTCGCCAAAATGTATTGATCCGATTGCAAGATCCTGACAACCCTTGGACTTGTCGACGCAAATAAAGGACTTGATCTACAAGTCCGATGTACTTAGTTGAATCGCTTCATTTCAGCTCCTCCTTCAGTTTCTCAAGCTGCTTCCAACAGTCTAATTAGGGGAATTACCTGACTGAAGCTGGCAGTGTCTGAACTCACTTCACAGGTGACTACTTCGAAGTGTTTCAGCACCTTGAACAACGCAAAGTGTAAGGTGCATTCCCCCTCCTCTTCCTATGTCATAGTTCATTGTGTAGTTTGGATGGCTTTTTACTGTTCCTCCATCCGCTGAAGCATATAAAGAGTAGAGTTCTACCTTGTTACTACCTCTTGCTTCAGCTGGTGGCAGGGCAAATTCAACATTTCTTTCAGGTGCTGCAATCTTCTACATGCACCTGCTGATTGGTGAAAATGTCCAGAAATTTTTCGGGCCACAGACAGCATCTCCTGCATGGCCCTGTCATTTAAAAAAAAAAAATGTTGCACCACCAAATTATTTTGTGAGCAAAACATGGGACGTGTTGGAATTCACCCAGCTTTAATACTCTCTCAATATTGGTGGCATTGTCAGAAATCCCAAATCCTGAGGAGTCCAAGCGGGGTAAGCCATTTTGCAATGACTTCCCTGAGTTTTTCTAAGAGGTTGTTAGTGGTATGCCTCTTAGTGAAACCAGTGATACACAGAGTAGCTGCCTCTGAATGAGCTGCTGCTGTTGGTGCTGCTGAGGGCAATACGACCACCCAGTGGGCTGATAGTCATGTAATCTTTAGTTTGCCTTGTTCCACTTGTCCACATATTTGTGGTTAATTGGACAGTGGGTACAACAGCATTTTGAAGACGTTTTTTTTTTTAACGTTCCAGTACAGGTTGGGAATTGCTTTTCTAGTGAAGTTGAATCTATATGGGATTTGGTAGCGGGGGCACAGGACCTCAATTAACTGCCTTAAACCTACTGCATTATTGGCGGATATTGGACGTACATCTAATACCAGCATAGATGTTATGGCGTCAGTGATCCGTTGTGGAACTGGGTGACTGCAGCCATGCTTGCTCCCCCTTGTAAATGATTGTTTAACAGTCAATTGTTTTTTTTGTTTTTTTTTTATAAATTCTTTATTTTCAAAGAAAAACATTTTGTTATAGCAAATAACAGTGGTACATAATCTGTATATTTTTCTATTTTCCAACAATAGTGTATATAAGACTGCAGATAGAAATCAGGAACAACAAAACATACACAGAATATCCGCAAGGAAAAATTTGATATCCAAATAATTAAATATTACGCAGATAATTATGTAGACAAAAATCACACAATTTCTCAATTAAAACAAAAATACAACAAATTACACCATAAAAATAGAAAGATGGGAAAAAAGGAAGAGAAAAAAGAGAAGGAGAAAGAAGCAGGGGGGGAGAATGGAGGAGGAGGGGGGGGGAGGAGGGGGGGGGGACAGACACTGAGCGTACAAATTCAGAGACAGCATCAGTAACCTAAATAGATAAACTAGGGTCGTAGAATGAGGCTGCATAAGAAGCAGATGATTTTAATTCATTCCAGTTAAGCCAAAGTCATAAACGCAGAATGTTTTTCAGGGTCCGAATAAAGATTATCATTCATGGGCATATAGAAGTCAAGACGTTACCACCATTCCCACACTGAGGGGGGAACCTGAGAGCGCCAGCGGACCGGAAGCACCGCCCTTGCAGCGTTGTTGTCTAAGAAGTGATTTTTTTATATGTAGAAACAGAGATAGACGTATGAGATAGCAACCAGAAATCTGCACCAGATGGTACAGTAAAGCCTAAAATCTCCGATGCCAAGAGTATTATCTTACACCAAAAGGGAGAAATGAATGTACAATCCCACCAAATATGTATCATTGTCCCTGTTTTCTGTAAGACATCTCCAGCAGAGAGGGGACACTGAGGGAAAGCACCTATGGAGGATGACACGACAGCGATACCATCTTGTCAGCACTTTGTATTGTGTTTCCTGACCCTCCAGACTATTGGAGCATGCTTTGGAGATTTGAAAAACTTTATCCCAATTCATTTGAACACCGTTATGTGTAAAATCCTTGTTGCAGGCCTCAACAAAAATAGGGTCAGATGTAAACATGTTGTGTAGCAAAATCTTATAAATACCTGAGATTGTGTGGGTGGAAAACTATTCCGAACACATATATTCAAAGGGCGTCATGTCTCTAGAAAATACAGAAGGACCCCCAAAGGATGAAGCAAAATATCGGACCTGAATGTTTGCCCAAGGACAATCTTCTGTAAGGAGGTATTAGCACATAGGTTCGGGAATGACATAAATCGACCATCAGCCATCAGGTGACTCATTCAAACAATCCCAGTCACCGACCAATTAGAGATAAACCTTCCTGAAGTCCCAGGAGGGTAAAGGGGATTGTAGAGGATAGGGGTAAGGGGAGATATCGCAGAAGATATCCCAGGTTTAGTACGCAGTCGTTTCCATGTTTCCAAAGTAGGGCTTACTGTTAGGTGTGAGGAGCGAGCAATTTTAAAACACCACGGAAGTGTGCTCAAATGGAGCTTGGATGATTCTGCCTCTAGATCAACCCACTGCTTACCCAGAGTACCTCAGGTCCAATCCAGAACTCTACTGAGCACTATGGCCTGATAATAAGTGGATATAATTGGCAATTGCTGCCCCCCCCTGGCATCTCTGTCTAAATAACACCATGTTTAAATCTTGGTTTCCTGCCCCTCCCAAATGAAGTTTTGTATAAGAATATGTGTTTTGAACAAAAAACCTGGGGGGAGACCTATCAGAGTTGCCTGCAATAGATACAAAAGATGCTTTAGGATATTCATTTTACCAATATTTAGATGACCCAACCATGAAAACTTTTTCAGGAGCCAATTAGTTACGGATGGAACTGAGCAAAAGGTGTATGATTAAGAGTAAACAGATCCCGTAAACGTCTAGGTATAAGTATGCCCAAATATTTAAGATGGGAAGTCTGGAATTTAAAGGGGATAGAAGCACCAAGTGCAGATGCAGTCTCAGCTGAAGTGGTGACATTTAAAGCAACACATTTACTATAATTCATTCAAGATATTGCCGATCTGCAAAGAGGGCAAGGCGATAGTCCTGCGAACCCACCGTAAGACCTGTGATGTTTGGATTGGCCCTAATTGCTCTCGTCAGGGCCTTCATACATAGCACAAAAACCAGTGGGGAGAGAGTGCTGGTCTGGCGAGTACCATTGGCTATATGAACTGGATCCGATAAAGTCCCATTTATACGTATCTGGGCAGAAGGGGCTCTATATAGGGCCAAAATTTTTGATAGAAATTTAGCGCCCCAGCCCCAACCGCCTCAGTACTGCCGTTATGAAACTCCAATCCACCTAATCAAAAGCTTTATCAGCATCAGTGGAGAGGAGTATCATGGGGACATCTTAGGAAACCGCGTGGTGTATCAAATCAATGACTTTGGTGGTATTGTCCTTAGCCTCTCTACCTGGCACAAAGCCCACTTGGTCAGAGTGAATGACAGTCGGGAGAAATGATTTGAGTCGATTGGCTATAAGTTTGGCATATAGCTTGACATCCACATTCAGCACAGAGCTCGGGTGATAGCTCGCTGGTAAGAATGAAACCTTACCCTACTTGGGAATTACTGTGATGTGTGCTCCGAGCGACTGATCAGAAAAAGGGGTGTGCGCTGATACAGCATTACACGCCCATAATAACAATGGCAAAAGCATTTCTTGATATGTTTTGAAGTCGGACATGGTAAACCCATCAGGACCAGGACTTTTACCAGATGGGGAGGTTTTAATAGCAACGGATAATTCTGCTTCTGTAAATGGGGAGTCGAGAGTCTGTGTCACCGCTTCAGGGAGAATAGGGAAAGCTATCACTTCTAGATAATTCTGGATCTCCAATTCTCGGTCTGTCGGTCCAAACCCGAACAGGTCGGACCTAAATTATACAGCCCAGAATAGAAACTGTGAAAAACTGTTGCAATATCTTTGTCTTATTGACAGAGATTACCCTTATGGTCTCTGATACTCTGGAGGTAAGTCAAAGATCTCTGAGCTCTAAGCGCCCTTGCCAGCATTTTACCTGGTTTATTCCCCCAACGGTAATATTTATGGTGGCATCTCTGAAATCCTCTCCGGGCACCCTCATTCAAAAGATTATTAAGGTTGGATCTAGCCGTTTTGAAGTTCCACCAAAGCATCAGAGGCCATATTACTTTTATTAGTAAGTTCTAACACCTAATTCTAGATAATAAAGCATCTCTACATTCAGTTTTCTGTTTTTGTAGATATGACCCCAATTGAATACATTTACCCCTAATGACACATTTATGGGCCTCCCAGACTGTAACGGGATAAATCATCAGTGATATTGTGGGATATGTAGTCTTCCAGGGCTACCCCAATTTGAGCTTTACAATAGGAATCCTGAAGGAATTGCTCATTAAACTTCCAGTGCCACTGGTGTGGGGGAGGGTCACGCAGATATAATGTTAAAAATATTGGGGCATGGTCAGAGCTAGTAATCTGCCCAATAGTAGCTTCCACCAAGAGATCTAAGTGGGAGTGATCAATGCAAAAATAGTCTATGTGGAGTAGAATAGAAGGTGTAGTCCCTCTCTGCAGGATGTAAGAATCTCCAAGTATCTACTAATTGAAAGTCATGTAAGGCCAGTCTAAATTTTCTAGTCTCTTTAATGAAGGTGCGTGGGGTCCCAGAGGAAGTATCAAGAGAAGGCTCCAAGGCCCATTTGAAATCTCCACCAATCACTCGGATACCCTCCAATTGATCCTTTGTTACGCAGAGAGTTAGACTGACCATGATTAGGTAATGCACATAAAAATTGACTAGAATTTTTTTATTAGCTATGGTAACCTTGACCAACAATCCCGGGACAACAGAAATATCGGAAAGTCTCAGATGTTTAGAAACCAAAATGGCTACTCCCCTAGCCTTGGCTTCAGAGAAATTATTGAAATAACCTACTGGGAAGTGTCGAGATCGTAGGGACGGGGCCACACCCTCCTTAAAGTGTGTCTCCTGAAGAAAAGCTATATCCACCCTGTCCATATATGTGGCTTATGTAGAAGACAGGATCTTGTCTCAGGTATATTAAGACCCTTTACATTGTTAGAAAGAAACAAACCATCTCAAATGGGTATAGTATCCTTTCGCAACCGGAATAATGTAGAAAATAACATAGGATTAGCGAATACTCCACTACGAGCATAAAACAGATTAGAGACCATGATCAAGTAATTTCCTCTGCTGCAGAGTCTCTGCCGGGTCTACATCTGGAACCTCAGGAGCAAAACTGAGGTACGTCATCAGGTTCCCAGAGTAGATGAAGCTTCCCCTCATGCAGAACTTGAATGCTGAGCGGAAACCCCCCCAAAATTTAATGTCTCGTTTGTGAAGTTCCTCTGTGAGCAGACGGAGCAGGCACCTCTGTTGGAGTGTGTTCCAGGAAAGGTCTTGGAAAATCTGCACAGGACATCCGTTAAATTCAATCTCCTTCACTTGTCTAGCTTTTCGCAAAATCTTCTCTTTCACAGTATAATAGTGTAATCAGCAGATAATGTCCCAGGGTCTTTCAGAGTGCATACCTTAAGGGCGCAAAGCTCTGAGCCCGATCAAATTGGATCCTGGCATCTGGATCAGCATGCAGGAGTTCACTAAATATTTTAGTGAGGGCACCTTCAATTCCAGACTGAATGATATCCTCAGGTATCCCACATACCCGCAGCTTATTTCGCCGGCCCCTATTGTCGACATCGTACAGGCATCGTTGCATCTCTATCATCATACGGGAGGGATTGGAAAGTAACAAGTTGACATTCCCAAGTTGGGTATCCACAACCTCCACGTGTTCCTTTAAAGAGACCACCTTCTCTGCCACCTGGGTAAGGTCCCACCGAATAGAGGAGATATGAGTCTGGACCGTTTCCTGTATCCTGTTTTCCAGTAATTGTAGAACTTCCTGAATGTCCTGTCTAGTCAGTAAGGACTTTAAATGTTGCAATATCTCACCCATATCGGAGGAATTGGCAGAGGTAGATGGTGTCAAATGTGGCGAGTGAGATTCTGTGGTAGAACCACTATCCGAACTCCCAGATGCCATATGTGGAGAGGTAGGTCCCAAAGAGACACCAGTAGCAGATGTAGAAACCCCAAATAGAGTATGAAATGCAGTATTAGATGAAGACTTAGCTGGGGTGGCAGCGGGTCATTTGACTGTGTCCTGTTTACCCATGAAGGAACATATTAGAAGAGATCTATGCAGAAAGCAATAGACAGACTTCTAGGCATTGCATAGGATGAGTATCATAATTCACATTCCCTTCACCTTTGTGTAGTTATCTCATGGCAGCAGCTGTTAGAACGTGGACTACAGCTCCCAGCATCCACAGGTTTTAATACAGCCACCCATCCAGCTCAGCAACTATGCCAGGGTGATGCATCTGTAGCAGTCTTCTATTTGTAGCAAGAACTATCTTAGCACAGGACAGAAGCCACCAAGGACCAGCAACTAACCTGGTAGTACAGCTAGAGAGGCAGTGATGAGGGAGCAGAGCTGGGTAAGTGGACACAGCACCAGAATTAACAGTAGACAGTCTCCACTTGGCTAGCAGCACAGTGTCAGGGAGAGTGCTGTAAATATGAGGTCCCAATATGGCGCCTCCCGCGATTTGTGGCTCCGTTCACCTCCAATTGTTTTATTTTTAAACTACTGCTAGTATTCTTCCTGGTCCCCTTCTGGAATGAAGATCCACTCCCAGCAGCAGGCGTAGTGCTCAAGGATTCTTCTGAGGAATCCTGGATAGGGGAGGACTGAGTTAGCCTCATCAAATTGGATGCAGGACTACTTCCAATCATGATTGAGGATATTGTTAATGAAGGTATTGGTGGTGGAGATGGCAGGTGCTTGGATCTAGCAGAGAGAAGGGAGCTAGCTGACGCTGGACTGCTTGTTATTGGTTTAGCCAAAGTTAGCCAAACTTTGGCAAAAGTTCTGATGAATGTGCTCCAGATGGCGTAACAGGGAGGAGTTTCTTTCATGGTTAAGGTCCCTACCTCTACTTACTCTGGCTTTACAAACTACACATGACTTGACCTTTTTTATGGATTTGGGTAGATAATTCCACATATAAGAGGTGGATTTATTTTGTCTGCTGCCCAAGCATGACAATGGCCTTTTTCTTATCATGGGCAACAACTGTTTCCACTGGTACCTGATTTACACAACATCCTCATCAACATCCTTATTAGTGTCCACTACACAAATATCCTTATCCTGATGCACTTCCACAGCAGCATCCTCAATTTCTATGTCAGTGTGTTGACTTGTGCTGCTCAACCCCACATTTGCAGAGGGCACACAAATTGTGGAAGGAGGTCCTCTTTGAGTACAGTATTGGAATGGTCAGGCTCACACATTGCACCTGCAGACACACTTAGACTATCTTCATGGATTGGTCACATTTCTGAGCACACAGTTGGTTCTTGTGCCTTAGTGGTTTTCATTTTTTTTGACACCTCACTGACAGTTGCAGAACCACCACTCATAAATTAGCCTTTCCTTGCCATGTTTTTCTGCAGCCAACTTTGATATTTTTTTCTTTACTACTGTAAAATATTGGTTCTTTGATGCCCTAACTTAAACCCTCTATGCCCTTGGGCAACAGCTTTAGATGACATTTTTCAACTTGCAGCTCAGCTCACACAACAGGGATTCAAAGGGTTTTGTATGTGAACAAACTCACTGTGGTACAGCACATAGAACAGTACAAGTAACAATAGAACCAAATATATATTTTTTAAAGTTTATTTTATACTTTTTTTTTTCAACTAACACTCCTTGGGAGTCGCAGTGCTTATGCGAAGTTAGTGACTGCAGCACCAGTGTGTGACAGGACAGGGAGTGGTTGAACAAGGCCACGGGATGGCCAACCCAGCGCGGCCACGGGATGGCCAACCCAGCGCGGCCACGGGATGGCCAACCCAGCACAGTGCTTATATGGATACACTGGGGTACGGCCTTCAGCGTCACAGTGCTTATACGGATACACTGGGGTACGGCCTGCAACATCACAGTGCTTATACGGATACACTGGGGTACGGCCTGCAGCGTCACAGTGCTTTTACGGATACACTGGGGTACGGCCTGCAGCGTCACAGTGCTTATACGGATACAATGTGGGGGGATGGGGAACGGCTTGCAGTGTCACATTACTATATATAAATCTACTTTTAAATTTAAAAAAAAAAATTCTTAGATTTTATTTTTTTACTGCCCCTGGATGAACAGCACACCCCATGGATGGTCGGCACACCCCATGGATGGTCGGCACACCTCTGTATGGCCAGCGCACCTCTGTATGGCCGGCACACCCCCAACAGCCCAGACAGCACAGCCAGGGCTGTCTTAACAGTAGTGTGGGCCCTGGGCAAAGCAATGCTCTGGGGCCCCTGCCCACCAATTCACGGGAACAAAATGTAAATGGGTAATAAAATTAAACCTATGGAGTTAGAAATACTTTCAACAAAATCAGTTTAAATATGAAAAAATAAAATGTTAACTAATTGGCAAAGTGTACAGTATGAAATAACCAGAGGGGCGGGGGCAAAATAATGCGCAGTAATGTGTGAGGGTCTCTCCTCAATGCACTGTAGGAGCAGCTTCACTGCACTGAGGAGCTTATTCAGACCCGGTCGTTAGCTCTACGAGCTCGCACCCGGGTCCATGTTGCTCCACTGCGCGGGTGATCCGTCGTTGTCGATGTTGAGTGACAGCTCGCTCCGTTTGCTGGGCGGGCCGGGGGCGTGCCCGGCCAAACGGAGGCGTTCCTGTCGGAATGATGTCAGTGGGGAGCTTCCTGCTCAAATAGAGCAGGAAGCTTCCTGGGGCTTAAGGTTGACTAGACCCTAGCTTAGGGTCTCGTTGTAAGCCCCGATGGTTGCGATGGTCTTGACCATCGCGACCATCACCCTTAGTGGTCGTTATAGCTGTGGGTGTTAACCCACAGCCTAAAGACCAACATGGAGGCGGCTGTTCAGGATGCAAGCGGCCGCCCTGTTTCAGAACGACCGCCTCTGAATGAGGCCCAGAGAGAGCAGCTCTCATACACTTAGTATATAGTAACAGGAGAGATTATATATATATATCAGTATATAGTAACAGGAGAGATTATATATATATATCAGTATATAGTAACAGGAGAGATTATATATATATATCAGTATATAGTAACAGGAGAGATTATATATATATCAGTATATAGTAACAGGAGAGATTATATATATATCAGTATATAGTAACAGGAGAGATTATATATATATCAGTATGACACAATAATTATGCACATTACTACTACCTACAGTACTGTGTATATGCGCCCAGAACACAGCCACCATATAGTACAGAAGAGAGCCCGCTGCCCGTATTGGTGCCGTCTATTCTAGACTGTGAAGGACGCAAAGTGTAATAAATGCCCAGTCGTGGAAACCAGGCTCTTACCTGCCGGGATCAGGAGGCAGTGGCACACCTGGCAGAGGGGTCTCCTGACCTGAGTACTGACACTAACATACACACACACAGTATACACATAACATACACACACAGTATACACATAACATAGACACACACAGTATACACATAACATAGACACACACAGTATACACATAACATAGACACACACAGTATACACATAACATACACACACAGTATACACATAACATAGACGCACACAGTATACACATAACATAGACACACACAGTATACACATAACATAGACACACACAGTATACACATAACATAGACACACACAGTATACACATAACATACACACACACAGTATACACATAACATAGACACACACAGTATACACATAACATACACACACAGTATACACATAACATAGACACACACAGTATACACATAACATACACACACAGTATACACATAACATACACACACAGTATACACATAACATAGACACACACAGTATACACATAACATACACACACAGTATACACATAACATACACACACAGTATACACATAACATAGACACACACACAGTATACACATAACATAGACACACACACAGTATACACATAACATAGACACACACACAGTATACACATAACATAGACACACACACAGTATACACATAACATAGACACACACACAGTATACACATAACATAGACACACAGTATACACATAACATAGACACACAGCATACACATAACATAGACACACACAGTATACACATAACATAGACACACAGTATACACATAACATAGACACACAGTATACACATAACATAGACACACAGTATACACATAACATAGACACACAGTATACACATAACATAGACACACAGCATACACATAACATAGACACAGCATACACATAACATACACACACAGTATACACATAACATAGACACACACAGTATACACATAACATAGACACACACACAGTATACACATAACATACACACACACACATACAGTATACACATAACATACACACACACACACAGTATACACATAACATACACACACACACACACACAGTATACACATAACATAGACACACACAGTATACACATAACATACACACACAGTATACACATAACATACACACACAGTATACACATAATATACACACACAGTATACACAACATAGACACACACAGTATACACAACATAGACATACACACAACATAGACACACACAGTATACACACAACATAGACACACACAGTATACACAACATAGACATACACACAACATAGACACACACAGTATACACATAACATACACACACAGTATACACATAACATAGACACACACAGTATACACATAACACCCCCCCCCCGCCCTGGCGACCCCCGGAAAAGGTCCTTCTGCATAAATCACTTACTGAGGAGATCCGGCATCCTGTTTCTTGCGCGCTGCTCCGGCTCCTCCGCTCTTCTTCATGGGCACTCGGTCGTACCCAGCGTGACATCTGCAGAAGGCCCATTGATTTGAAGAAGTGGGCAGGGGAGGTGGAGGGCGGGTTCGGAGGGTGCAGCTGTCACAGCCAAATTAGTAAGTGCTCCTGGAAGGTCGTGGAGGTGGGGGGGTTTAGGGGTCTAGCGGATCGGAACACAGTGATACTAAAAAAAAATATTTAACAACTGGCCGCGGCTGCAGGGGGGTTGGCGGGCCCCTTGAAGCTTCGGGCCCTTGGGCAGCCCAAAAGCCCAATGGAACAGACGGCCCTGAGCACAGCCCTCCCTGCACAAACTCCGCATACAAATTGCACCGATCACCACGTGGAGGGACTTATATGCAATCCAAAACCCGTGAGAAACCGATGCAGATTGATGACGTTTTGCCTTGTTTTGGAATCCGTGTCAGATGGGAAAACCTGAGCCAGACTCTGATCCAGCTCAGAATACTGATGTTCGAGTGCGTCCAGTTCTCTGAGAAGGCTTAGGCTGTGGGAGGGGAGAGGTAAGGGTTAGGCTGTGGGAGGGGTGAGGAGAGGTAAGGGTTAGGCTGTGGGAGGATATAGGTAAGGGTTGGGCTGTGGGAGGATAGAGGTAAGGGTTGGGCTGTGGGAGGGGAGAGGTAAGGATTAGGCTGTGGGAGGGGAGAGGTAAGGGTTGGGCTGTGGGAGGATATAGGTAAGGGTTAGGCTGTGGGATGATAGAGGTAAGGGTTAGGCTGTGGGAGGGGAGAGGTAAGGGTTGGGCTGTGGGAGGATATAGGTAAGGGTTAGGCTGTGGGAGGATATAGGTAAGGGTTGGGCTGTGGGAGGATAGAGGTAAGGGTTGGGCTGTGGGAGGGGAGAGGTAAGGGTTGGGCTGTGGGAGGGGAGAGGTAAGGGTTGGGCTGTGGGAGGATATAGGTAAGGGTTAGGCTGTGGGAGGGGAGAGGTAAGGGTTAGGCTGTGGGAGGATAGAAGTAAGGGTTGGGCTGTGGGAGGATAGAGGTAAGGGTTAGGCTGTGGGAGGGGAGAGGTAAGGGTTGGGCTGTGGGAGGATATAGGTAAGGGTTAGGCTGTGGGAGGGGAGAGGTAAGGGTTGGGCTGTGGGAGAATATAGGTAAGGGTTAGGCTGTGGGAGGATATAGGTAAGGGTTGGGCTGTGGGAGGATAGAGGTAAGGGTTGGGCTGTGGGAGGGGAGAGGTAAGGGTTGGGCTGTGGGAGGGGAGAGGTAAGGGTTGGGCTGTGGGAGGATATAGGTAAGGGTTAGGCTGTGGGAGGGGAGAGGTAAGGGTTAGGCTGTGGGAGGATAGAAGTAAGGGTTGGGCTGTGGGAGGATAGAGGTAAGGGTTAGGCTGTGGGAGGGGAGAGGTAAGGGTTGGGCTGTGGGAGGATATAGGTAAGGGTTAGGCTGTGGGAGGGGAGAGGTAAGGGTTAGGTTGTGGGAGGATATAGGTAAAGGTTGGGCTGTGGGAGGGGAGAGGTAAGGGGAGGGGAGAGGTAAGGGTTAGGCTGTGGGAGGATATAGGTAAGGGTTGGGCTGTGGGAGGATAGAGGTAAGGGTTAGGCTGTGGGAGGGGAGAGGTAAGGGTTGGGCTGTGGGAGGGGAGAGTTAAGGGTTGGGCTGTGGGAGAGGAGAGGTAAGGGTTAGGCTGTGGGAGGATAGAGGTAAGGGTTGGGCTGTGGGAGGGGAGAGGTAAGGGTTAGGTTGTGGGAGTATAGAGGTAAGGGTTGGGCTGTGGGAGATGAGAAGTAAGGGTTGGGCTGTGGGAGGGGAGAGGTAAGGGTTAGGCTATGGGAGGGGAGAGGTAAGGGTTAGGCTGTGGACAGGGGGTAGTTAGGGTTAGGCACCTCGGGGGGGTTAGGTTTAGGCACTAACAGGGAGGGTTAGGGTGCAGGGGGGAAGTTTATGGTTAGCATGCAGGAAGGGAGGGTTAGGGGGTGAGAATTAGAATACTTACGTAGCTGCTGTCGGGATTCCGAGCATCTGGATGCAGATGTCAACTACTAAATAACAGATTAGGTGAAGAAAATCAATGTACCCAGTAGCTATTTACTCTGTTTCAGTATCATGCAGTCAGCGGACGAGGGATGAGAGAACAGGGCAAACCTGCTGGGACTAAAGGAAGATGGGAACAATTCTGCCATCAGCGCTGCGCTGTCACAGTCCCCCCTGTTGTACAGTACATAGCAGGGTAATGCTGGGCAGCATAGTGCTAGGGGAGAGAGGAGCATTTCTGCCGTCAGCGCTGCGCTGTCACAGTCCCCCCTGTTGTACAGTACATAGCAGGGTAATGCTGGGCAGCATAGTGCTAGGGGAGAGAGGAGCTCTTCTGCCATCAGCGCTGTCACAGTCCCCCCTATTGTACAGTACATTGCAGGGTAATGCTGGGCAGCATAGTGCTAGGGGATAGAGGAGCATTTCTGCCATCAGCACTGTCACAGTCCCCCCTGTTGTACAATACATTGCAGGGTAATGCTGGGCAGCATAGTGCTAGGGGAGAGAGGAGCTCTTCTGACATCAGCGCTGTCACAGTCCCCCCTGTTGTACAGTACATAGCAGGGTAATGCTGGGCAGGATAGTGCTAGGGGAGAGAGGAGCACTTCTGCTGTCATCGCTGCGTTGTCACAGTCCCCCTTGTTGTACAGTACATTGCAGGGTAATGCTGGGCAGCATAGTGCTAGGGGAGAGAGGAGCATTCAGCACTGCGCTGTCACAGTCCCCCTTGTTGTACAGTACATTGCAGGGTAATGCTGGGCAGTATAGTGCTAGGGGAGAGAGGAGCATTCTGCCATCAGCGCTGCGCTGTCACAGCCCCCCCTGTTGTACAGTACATTGCAGGGTAATGCTGGGCAGCATAGTGCTAGGGGAGAGAGGAGCATTCAGCACTGTGCTGTCACAGTACCCCCTGTTTTACAGTACATTGCAGGGTAATGCTGGGCAGTATAGTGCTAGGGGAGAGAGGAGCATTCTGCCATCAGCGCTGCGCTGTCACAGTCCCCCCTGTTGTACAGTACATTGCAGGGTAATGCTGGGCAGCATAGTGCTAGGGGAGAGAGGAGCTCTTCTGCCGTCAGCGCTGTCACAGTCCCCCCTGTTGTACAATACATTGCAGGGTAATGCTGGGCAGCATAGTGCTAGGGTAGAGAGGAGCTCTTCTGCCGTCAGCGCTGTCACAGTCCCCTCTGTTGTACAGTACATAGCAGGGTAATGCTGGGCAGGATAGTGCTAGGGGAGAGAGGAGCACTTCTGCCATCATCGCTGCGTTGTCACAGTCCCCCTTGTTGTACAGTACATTGCAGGGTAATGCTGGGCAGCATAGTGCTAGGGGAGAGAGGAGCATTCAGCACTGCGCTGTCACAGTCCCCCCTGTTGTACAGTACATTGCAGGGTAATGCTGGGCAGTATATTGCTAGGGGAGAGAGGAGCATTCTGCCATCAGCGCTGCGCTGTCACAGCCCCCCCTGTTGTACAGTACATTGCAGGGTAATGCTGGGCAGCATAGTGCTAGGGGAGAGAGGAGCTCTTCTGCCATCAGCGCTGTCACAGTCCCCCCTATTGTACAGTACATTGCAGGGTAATGCTGGGCAGCATAGTGCTAGGGGAGAGAGGAGCATTTCTGCCGTCAGCGCTGCGATGTCACAGTCCCTCCTGTTGTACAGTACATTGCAGGGTAATGCTGGGCAGCATAGTGCTAGGGGAGAGAGGAGCATTCAGCACTGTGCTGTCAAAGTACCCCCTGTTTTACAGTACATTGCAGGGTAATGCTGGGCAGTATAGTGCTAGGGGAGAGAGGAGCATTCTGCCATCAGCGCTGTGCTGTCACAGTCCCCCCTGTTGTACAGTACATTGCAGGGTAATGCTGGGCAGCATAGTGCTAGGGGAGAGAGGAGCTCTTCTGCCGTCAGCGCTGTCACAGTCCCCCCTGTTGTACAGTACATTACAGGGTAATGCTGGGCAGCATAGTGCTAGGGGAGAGAGGAGCTCTTCTGCCGTCAGCGCTGTCACAGTCCCCCCTATTGTACAGTACATTGCAGGGTAATGCTGGGCAGGATAGTGCTAGGGGAGAGAGGAGCATTTCTGCCATCAGCGCTGCGCTGTCACAGTCCCCCCTGTTGTACAGTACATTGCAGGGTAATGCTGGGCAGGATAGTGCTAGGGGAGAGAGGAGCATTTCTGCTGTCAGCGCTGCGCTGTCACAGTCCCCCCTGTTGTACAGTACATTGCAGGGTAATGCTGGGCAGTGTAGTGCTAGGGGAGAGAGGAGCATTCTGCCATCAGCGCTGTCACAGTCCCCCCTGTTGTACAGTACATTGCAGGGTAATGCTGGGCAGCATAGTGCTATGGGAGAGAGGAGCATTTCTGCTGTCAGTGCTGCGCTGTCACAGTCCCCACTGTTGTACAGTACATTGCAGGGTAATGCTGGGCAGTATAGTGCTAGGGGAGAGAGGAGCATTTCTGCCGTCAGCGCTGTCACAGTCCCCCCTGTTGTACAGTGCATTGCAGGGTAATGCTGGGCAGCATAGTGCTAGAGGAGGGAGGAGCTCTTCTGCCGTCAGCGCTGTCACAGTCTCCCCCTGTTGTACAGTACATTGCAGGGTAATGCTGGGCAGGATAGTGCTAGGGGAGAGAGGAGCATTTCTGCTGTCAGCACTGCGCTGTCACTGTCCCCCCTGTTGTACAGTATATTGCAGGGTAATGCTGGGCAGTATAGTGCTAGGGGAGAGAGGAGCATTTCTGCTGTCAGCGCTGTGCTGTCACAGTCCCCCCTGTTGTACAGTACATTGCAGGGTAATGCTGGGCAGCATCGTGCTATGGGAGAGAGGAGCATTTCTGCCGTCAGCGCTGCGCTGTCACAGTCCCCCCTGTTGTACAGTACATTGCAGGGTAATGCTGGGCAGCATCGTGCTATGGGAGAGAGGAGCATTTCTGCCGTCAGCGCTGCGCTGTCACAGTCCCCCCTGTTGTACAGTACATAGCAGGGTATTGCTGGGCAGCATAGTGCTAGGGGAGAGAGGAGCATTTCTGCCATCAGCGCTGCGCTGTCACAGTCCCCCCTGTTGTACAGTACATTGCAGGGTAATGCTGGGCAGGATAGTGCTAGGGGACAGAGGAGCATTTCTGCCATCAGCGCTGCGCTGTCACAGTCCCCCCTGTTGTACAGTACATTGCAGGTAATTCTGGGCAGGATAGTTCTAGTGGAGAGACGAGCACTTCTACCGTCAGCGCTGCGCTGTCACAGTCCCCCTTGTTGTACAGTACATAGCAGGGTTATGCTGGGCAGGATAGTGCTAGGGGAGAGAGGAGCATTTCTGCTGTCAGCGCTGTGCTGTCACAGTCCCCCCTGTTGTACAGTACATAGCAGGGTAATGCTGGGCAGCATAGTGCTAGGGGAGAGAGGAGCATTCTGCCATCAGTGCTGCGCTGTCACAGTCCCCCCTGTTGTACAGTACATTGCAGGGTAATGCTGGGCAGGATAGTGCTAGGGGAGAGATAAGCACTTCTGCCGTCAGCGCTGTCACAGTCCCCCCTGTTGTACAGTGCATTGCAGGGTAATGCTGGGCAGCATAGTGCTAGAGGAGGGAGGAGCTCTTCTGCCGTCAGTGCTGTCACAGTCCCCCCTGTTGTACAGTACATTGCAGGGTAATGCTGGGCAGGATAGTGCTAGGGGAGAGAGGAGCATTTCTGCTGTCAGCGCTGTGCTGTCACAGTCCCCCCTGTTGTACAGTACATTGCAGGGTAATGCTGGGCAGCATAGTGCTATGGGAGAGAGGAGCATTTCTGCCATCAGTGCTGCGCTGTCACAGTTCCCCCTGTTGTACAGTACATTGCAGGGTAATGCTGGGCAGGATAGTGCTAGGGGAGAGAGGAGCATTTCTGCTATCAGCACTGCGCTGTCACAGTCCCCCCTGTTGTACAGTACATAGCAGGGTATTGCTGGGCAGCATAGTGCTAGGGGAGAGAGGAGCATTTCTGCCATCAGCGCTGCGCTGTCACAGCCCCCCCTGTTGTACAGTACATTGCAGGGTAATGCTGGGCAGGATAGTGCTAGGGGAGAGAGGAGCATTTCTGCCATCAGCGCTGCGCTGTCACAGTCCCCCCTGTTGTACAGTACATTGCAGGGTAATTCTGGGCAGGATAGTTCTAGTGGAGAGACGAGCACTTCTACTGTCAGCGCTGCGCTGTCACAGTCCCCCTTGTTGTACAGTACATAGCAGGGTTATGCTGGGCAGGATAGTGCTAGGGGAGAGAGGAGCACTTCTGCTGTCAGCGCTGTGCTGTCACAGTCCCCCCTGTTGTACAGTACATTGCAGGGTAATGCTGGGCAGCATAGTGCTAGGGGAGAGAGGAGCATTTCCGCCGTCAGCGCTGTGCTGTCACAGTCCCCCTTGTTGTACAGTACATAGCAGGGTTATGCTGGGCAGGATAGTGCTAGGGGAGAGAGGAGCACTTCTGCTGTCAGCGCTGTGCTGTCACAGTCCCCCCTGTTGTACAGTACATTGCAGGGTAATGCTGGGCAGCATAGTGCTAGGGGAGAGAGGAGCATTTCTGCCGTCAGCGCTGCGATGTCACAGTCCCTCCTGTTGTACAGTACATTGCAGGGTAATGCTGGGCAGCATAGTGCTAGGGGAGAGAGGAGCATTCAGCACTGTGCTGTCACAGTACCCCCTGTTTTACAGTACATTGCAGGGTAATGCTGGGCAGTATAGTGCTAGGGGAGAGAGGAGCATTCTGCCATCAGCGCTGCGCTGTCACAGTCCCCCCTGTTGTACAGTACATTGCAGGGCAATGCTGGGCAGCATAGTGCTAGGGGAGAGAGGAGCTCTTCTGCCGTCAGCGCTGTCACAGTCCCCCCTGTTGTACAATACATTGTAGGGTAATGCTGGGCAGCATAGTGCTAGGGGAGAGAGGAGCTCTTCTGCCATCAGCGCTGTCACAGTCCCCCCTGTTGTACAGTACATTACAGGGTAAAGCTGGGCAGCATAGTGCTAGGGGAGAGAGGAGCTCTTCTGCCGTCAGCGCTGTCACAGTCCCCCCTATTGTACAGTACATTGCAGGGTAATGCTGGGCAGTATAGTGCTAGGGGAGAGAGGAGCATTCTGCTATCAGCACTGCGCGGTCACAGTCCCCCCTGTTGTACAGTACATTGCAGGGTAATGCTGGGCAGTATAGTGCTAGGGGAGAGAGGAGCATTCTGCCTTCAGCGCTGCGCTGTCACAGTCCCCCCTGTTGTACAGAACATTGCAGGGTAATGCTGGGCAGGATAGTGCTAGGGGAGAGAGGAGCATTTCCGCCATCAGCGCTGTCACAGTCCCCAATGTTGTACTGTACATTGCAGGGTAATGCTGGGCAGGATAGTGCTAGGGGAGAGAGGAGCATTTCTGCCATCAGCGCTGCGCTGTCACAGTCCCCCCTGTTGTACAGTACATTGCAGGGTAATGCTGGGCAGGATAGTGCTAGGGGAGAGAGGAGCATTTCTGCTGTCAGCGCTGCGCTGTCACAGTCTCCCCTGTTGTACAGTACATTGCAGGGTAATGCTGGGCAGGATAGTGCTAGGGGAGAGAGGAGCATTTCTGCTGTCAGCACTGCGCTGTCACAGTCCCCCCTGTTGTACAGTACATAGCAGGGTATTGCTGGGCAGCATAGTGCTAGGGGAGAGAGGAGCATTTCTGCCATCAGCGCTGCGCTGTCACAGTCCCCCCTGTTGTACAGTACATTGCAGGGTAATGCTGGGCAGGATAGTGCTAGGGGACAGAGGAGCATTTCTGCCATCAGCGCTGCGCTGTCACAGTCCCCCCTGTTGTACAGTACATTGCAGGTAATTCTGGGCAGGATAGTTCTAGTGGAGAGACGAGCACTTCTACCGTCAGCGCTGCGCTGTCACAGTCCCCCTTGTTGTACAGTGCATTGCAGGGTAATGCTGGGCAGCATAGTGCTAGAGGAGGGAGGAGCTCTTCTGCCGTCAGCGCTGTCACAGTCCCCCCTGTTGTACAGTACATTGCAGGGTAATGCTGGGCAGGATAGTGCTAGGGGAGAGAGGAGCATTTCTGCTGTCAGAGCTGTGCTGTCACAGTCCCCCCTGTTGTACAGTACATTGCAGGGTAATGCTGGGCAGCATAGTGCTATGGGAGAGAGGAGCATTTCTGCCATCAGTGCTGCGCTGTCACAGTTCCCCCTGTTGTACAGTACATTGCAGGGTAATGCTGGGCAGGATAGTGCTAGGGGAGAGAGGAGCATTTCTGCTGTCAGCACTGCGCTGTCACAGTCCCCCCTGTTGTACAGTACATAGCAGGGTATTGCTGGGCAGCATAGTGCTAGGGGAGAGAGGAGCATTTCTGCCATCAGCGCTGCGCTGTCACAGTCCCCCCTGTTGTACAGTACATTGCAGGGTAATGCTGGGCAGGATAGTGCTAGGGGAGAGAGGAGCATTTCTGCCATCAGCGCTGCGCTGTCACAGTCCCCCCTGTTGTACAGTACATTGCAGGGTAATTCTGGGCAGGATAGTTCTAGTGGAGAGACGAGCACTTCTACCGTCAGCGCTGCGCTGTCACAGTCCCCCTTGTTGTACAGTACATAGCAGGGTTATGCTGGGCAGGATAGTGCTAGGGGAGAGAGGAGCACTTCTGCTGTCAGCGCTGTGCTGTCACAGTCCCCCCTGTTGTACAGTACATTGCAGGGTAATGCTGGGCAGCATAGTGCTAGGGGAGAGAGGAGCATTTCTGCCGTCAGTGCTGTCACAGTCCCCCCTGTTGTACAATACATTGCAGGGTAATGCTGGGCAGGATAGTGCTAGGGGAGAGAGGGGCATTTCTGCTGTCAGCTTTGTCAGTCCCCCCTGTTGTACAGTACATAGCAAGGTAATGCTGGGCAGGATAGTGCTAGGGGAGAGAGGAGCATTCAGCACTGCGCTGTCACAGCCCCCCCTGTTGTACAGTACATTGCAGGGTAATGCTGGGCAGCATAGTGCTAGGGGAGAGAGGAGCTCTTCTGCCATCAGCGCTGTCACAGTCCCCCCTATTGTACAGTACATTGCAGGGTAATGCTGGGCAGCATAGTGCTAGGGGAGAGAGGAGCATTTCTGCCGTCAGCGCTGCGATGTCACAGTCCCCCCTGTTGTACAGTACATTGCAGGGTAATGCTGGGCAGCATAGTGCTAGGGGAGAGAGGTAATTCTGGGCAGGATAGTTCTAGTGGAGAGACGAGCACTTCTACCATCAGCGCTGCACTGTCACAGTCCCCCTTGTTGTACAGTACATAGCAGGGTTATGCTGGGCAGGATAGTGCTAGGGGAGAGAGGAGCATTTCTGCTGTCAGCGCTGTGCTGTCACAGTCCCCCCTGTTGTACAGTACATAGCAGGGTAATGCTGGGCAGCATAGTGCTAGGGGAGAGAGGAGCATTCTGCCATCAGTGCTGCGCTGTCACAGTCCCCCCTGTTGTACAGTACATTGCAGGGTAATGCTGGGCAGGATAGTGCTAGGGGAGAGATAAGCACTTCTGCCGTCAGCGCTGTCACAGTCCCCCCTGTTGTACAGTGCATTGCAGGGTAATGCTGGGCAGCATAGTGCTAGAGGAGGGAGGAGCTCTTCTGCCGTCAGCGCTGTCACAGTCCCCCCTGTTGTACAGTACATTGCAGGGTAATGCATGGCAGGATAGTGCTAGGGGAGAGAGGAGCATTTCTGCTGTCAGCGCTGTGCTGTCACAGTCCCCCCTGTTGTACAATACATTGCAGGGTAATGCTGGGCAGCATAGTGCTATGGGAGAGAGGAGCATTTCTGCCGTCAGCGCTGCGCTGTCACAGTCCCCCCTGTTGTACAGTACATTGCAGGGTAATGCTGGGCAGGATAGTGCTAGGGGAGAGAGGAGCATTTCTGCTGTCAGCACTGCGCTGTCACAGTCCCCCCTGTTGTACAGTACATAGCAGGGTATTGCTGGGCAGCATAGTGCTAGGGGAGAGAGGAGCATTTCTGCCATCAGCGCTGCGCTGTCACAGTCCCCCCTGTTGTACAGTACATTGCAGGGTAATGCTGGGCAGGATAGTGCTAGGGGAGAGAGGAGCATTTCCGCCGTCAGCGCTGTGCTGTCACAGTCCCCCTTGTTGTACAGTACATAGCAGGGTTATGCTGGGCAGGATAGTGCTAGGGGAGAGAGGAGCACTTCTGCTGTCAGCGCTGTGCTGTCACAGTCCCCCCTGTTGTACAGTACATTGCAGGGTAATGCTGGGCAGCATAGTGCTAGGGGAGAGAGGAGCATTTCTGCCGTCAGCGCTGCGATGTCACAGTCCCTCCTGTTGTACAGTACATTGCAGGGTAATGCTGGGCAGCATAGTGCTAGGGGAGAGAGGAGCATTCAGCACTGTGCTGTCACAGTACCCCCTGTTTTACAGTACATTGCAGGGTAATGCTGGGCAGTATAGTGCTAGGGGAGAGAGGAGCATTCTGCCATCAGCGCTACGCTGTCACAGTCCCCCCTGTTGTACAGTACATTGCAGGGTAATGCTGGGCAGCATAGTGCTAGGGGAGAGAGGAGCTCTTCTGCCGTCAGCGCTGTCACAGTCCCCCCTGTTGTACAATACATTGTAGGGTAATGCTGGGCAGCATAGTGCTAGGGGAGAGAGGAGCTCTTCTGCCATCAGCGCTGTCACAGTCCCCCCTGTTGTACAGTACATTGCAGGGTAATGCTGGGCAGTATAGTGCTAGGGGAGAGAGGAGCATTCTGCTATCAGCACTGCGCTGTCACAGTCCCCCCTGTTGTACAGTACATTGCAGGGTAATGCTGGGCAGTATAGTGCTAGGGGAGAGAGGAGCATTCTGCCTTCAGCGCTGCGCTGTCACAGTCCACCCTGTTGTACAGAACATTGCAGGGTAATGCTGGGCAGGATAGTGCTAGGGGAGAGAGGAGCATTTCCGCCATCAGCGCTGTCACAGTCCCCAATGTTGTACTGTACATTGCAGGGTAATGCTGGGCAGGATAGTGCTAGGGGAGAGAGGAGCATTTCTGCCATCAGCGCTGCGCTGTCACAGTCCCCCCTGTTGTACAGTACATTGCAGGGTAATGCTGGGCAGGATAGTGCTAGGGGAGAGAGGAGCATTTCTGCTGTCAGCACTGCGCTGTCACAGTCCCCCCTGTTGTACAGTACATAGCAGGGTATTGCTGGGCAGCATAGTGCTAGGGGAGAGAGGAGCATTTCTGCCATCAGCGCTGCGCTGTCACAGTCCCCCCTGTTGTACAGTACATTGCAGGGTAATGCTGGGCAGGATAGTGCTAGGGGACAGAGGAGCATTTCTGCCATCAGCGCTGCGCTGTCACAGTCCCCCCTGTTGTACAGTACATTGCAGGTAATTCTGGGCAGGATAGTTCTAGTGGAGAGACGAGCACTTCTACCGTCAGCGCTGCGCTGTCACAGTCCCCCTTGTTGTACAGTACATAGCAGGGTTATGCTGGGCAGGATAGTGCATGGGGAGAGAGGAGCATTTCTGCCGTCAGCGCTGTGCTGTCACAGTCCCCCCTGTTGAACAGTACATAGCAGGGTAATGCTGGGCAGCATAGTGCTAGGGGAGAGAGGAGCATTCTGCCATCAGTGCTGCGCTGTCACAGTCCCCCCTGTTGTACAGTACATTGCAGGGTAATGCTGGGCAGGATAGTGCTAGGGGAGAGATAAGCACTTCTGCCGTCAGCGCTGTCACAGTCCCCCCTGTTGTACAGTGCATTGCAGGGTAATGCTGGGCAGCATAGTGCTAGAGGAGGGAGGAGCTCTTCTGCCGTCAGCGCTGTCACAGTCCCCCCTGTTGTACAGTACATTGCAGGGTAATGCTGGGCAGGATAGTGCTAGGGGAGAGAGGAGCATTTCTGCTGTCAGCGCTGTGCTGTCACAGTCCCCCCTGTTGTACAGTACATTGCAGGGTAATGCTGGGCAGCATAGTGCTATGGGAGAGAGGAGCATTTCTGCCATCAGTGCTGCGCTGTCACAGTTCCCCCTGTTGTACAGTACATTGCAGGGTAATGCTGGGCAGGATAGTGCTAGGGGAGAGAGGAGCATTTCTGCTGTCAGCACTGCGCTGTCACAGTCCCCCCTGTTGTACAGTACATAGCAGGGTATTGCTGGGCAGCATAGTGCTAGGGGAGAGAGGAGCATTTCTGCCATCAGCGCTGCGCTGTCACAGTCCCCCCTGTTGTACAGTACATTGCAGGGTAATGCTGGGCAGGATAGTGCTAGGGGAGAGAGGAGCATTTCTGCCATCAGCGCTGCACTGTCACAGTCCCCCCTGTTGTACAGTACATTGCAGGGTAATTCTGGGCAGGATAGTTCTAGTGGAGAGACGAGCACTTCTACCGTCAGCGCTGCGCTGTCACAGTCCCCCTTGTTGTACAGTACATAGCAGGGTTATGCTGGGCAGGATAGTGCTAGGGGAGAGAGGAGCACTTCTGCTGTCAGCGCTGTGCTGTCACAGTCCCCCCTGTTGTACAGTACATTGCAGGGTAATGCTGGGCAGCATAGTGCTAGGGGAGAGAGGAGCATTTCCGCCGTCAGCGCTGTGCTGTCACAGTCCCCCTTGTTGTACAGTACATAGCAGGGTTATGCTGGGCAGGATAGTGCTAGGGGAGAGAGGAGCACTTCTGCTGTCAGCGCTGTGCTGTCACAGTCCCCCCTGTTGTACAGTACATTGCAGGGTAATGCTGGGCAGCATAGTGCTAGGGGAGAGAGGAGCATTTCTGCCGTCAGCGCTGCAATGTCACAGTCCCTCCTGTTGTACAGTACATTGCAGGGTAATGCTGGGCAGCATGGTGCTAGGGGAGAGAGGAGCATTCAGCACTGTGCTGTCACAGTACCCCCTGTTTTACAGTACATTGCAGGGTAATGCTGGGCAGTATAGTGCTAGGGGAGAGAGGAGCATTCTGCCATCAGCGCTGCGCTGTCACAGTCCCCCCTGTTGTACAGTACATTACAGGGTAAAGCTGGGCAGCATAGTGCTAGGGGAGAGAGGAGCTCTTCTGCCATCAGCGCTGTCACAGTCCCCCCTGTTGTACAGTACATTACAGGGTAAAGCTGGGCAGCATAGTGCTAGGGGAGAGAGGAGCTCTTCTGCCGTCAGCGCTGTCACAGTCCCCCTATTGTACAGTACATTGCAGGGTAATGCTGGGCAGTATAGTGCTAGGGGAGAGAGGAGCATTCTGCTATCAGCACAGCGCTGTCACAGTCCCCCCTGTTGTACAGTACATTGCAGGGTAATGCTGGGCAGTATAGTGCTAGGGGAGAGAGGAGCATTCTGCCTTCAGCGCTGCGCTGTCACAGTCCCCCCTGTTGTACAGAACATTGCAGGGTAATGCTGGGCAGGATAGTGCTAGGGGAGAGAGGAGCATTTCTGCCATCAGCGCTGCGCTGTCACAGTCCCCCCTGTTGTACAGTACATTGCAGGGTAATGCTGGGCAGGATAGTGCTAGGGGAGAGAGGAGCATTTCTGCTGTCAGCGCTGCGCTGTCACAGTCTCCCCTGTTGTACAGTACATTGCAGGGTAATGCTGGGCAGGATAGTGCTAGGGGAGAGAGGAGCATTTCTGCTGTCAGCACTGCGCTGTCACAGTCCCCCCTGTTGTACAGTACATAGCAGGGTATTGCTGGGCAGCATAGTGCTAGGGGAGAGAGGAGCATTTCTGCCATCAGCGCTGCGCTGTCACAGTCCCCCCTGTTGTACAGTACATTGCAGGGTAATGCTGGGCAGGATAGTGCTAGGGGACAGAGGAGCATTTCTGCCATCAGCGCTGCGCTGTCACAGTCCCCCCTGTTGTACAGTACATTGCAGGTAATTCTGGGCAGGATAGTTCTAGTGGAGAGACGAGCACTTCTACCGTCAGCGCTGCGCTGTCACAGTCCCCCTTGTTGTACAGTACATAGCAGGGTTATGCTGGGCAGGATAGTGCTAGGGGAGAGAGGAGCATTTCTGCTGTCAGCGCTGTGCTGTCACAGTCCCCCCTGTTGTACAGTACATAGCAGGGTAATGCTGGGCAGCATAGTGCTAGGGGAGAGAGGAGCATTCTGCCATCAGTGCTGCGCTGTCACAGTCCCCCCTGTTGTACAGTACATTGCAGGGTAATGCTGGGCAGGATAGTGCTAGGGGAGAGATAAGCACTTCTGCCGTCAGCGCTGTCACAGTCCCCCCTGTTGTACAGTGCATTGCAGGGTAATGCTGGGCAGCATAGTGCTAGAGGAGGGAGGAGCTCTTCTGCCGTCAGCGCTGTCACAGTCCCCCCTGTTGTACAGTACATTGCAGGGTAATGCTGGGCAGGATAGTGCTAGGGGAGAGAGGAGCATTTCTGCTGTCAGCGCTGTGCTGTCACAGTCCCCCCTGTTGTACAGTACATTGCAGGGTAATGCTGGGCAGCATAGTGCTATGGGAGAGAGGAGCATTTCTGCCATCAGTGCTGCGCTGTCACAGTTCCCCCTGTTGTACAGTACATTGCAGGGTAATGCTGGGCAGGATAGTGCTAGGGGAGAGAGGAGCATTTCTGCTGTCAGCACTGCGCTGTCACAGTCCCCCCTGTTGTACAGTACATAGCAGGGTATTGCTGGGCAGCATAGTGCTAGGGGAGAGAGGAGCATTTCTGCCATCAGCGCTGCGCTGTCACAGTCCCCCCTGTTGTACAGTACATTGCAGGGTAATGCTGGGCAGGATAGTGCTAGGGGAGAGAGGAGCATTTCTGCCATCAGCGCTGCGCTGTCACAGTCCCCCCTGTTGTACATTACATTGCAGGGTAATTCTGGGCAGGATAGTTCTAGTGGAGAGACGAGCACTTCTACCGTCAGCGCTGCGCTGTCACAGTCCCCCTTGTTGTACAGTACATAGCAGGGTTATGCTGGGCAGGATAGTGCTAGGGGAGAGAGGAGCACTTCTGCTGTCAGCGCTGTGCTGTCACAGTCCCCCCTGTTGTACAGTACATTGCAGGGTAATGCTGGGCAGCATAGTGCTAGGGGAGAGAGGAGCATTTCCGCCGTCAGCGCTGTGCTGTCACAGTCCCCCTTGTTGTACAGTACATAGCAGGGTTATGCTGGGCAGGATAGTGCTAGGGGAGAGAGGAGCACTTCTGCTGTCAGCGCTGTGCTGTCACAGTCCCCCCTGTTGTACAGTACATTGCAGGGTAATGCTGGGCAGCATAGTGCTAGGGGAGAGAGGAGCATTTCTGCCGTCAGTGCTGTCACAGTCCCCCTGTTGTATAGTACATAGCAGGGTAATGCTGGGCAGGATAGTGCTAGGGGAGAGAGGAGCACTTCTGCCATCAGCGCTGTCACAGTCACCCCTGTTGTACAGTACATTGCAGGGTAATGCTGGGTAGCATAGTGCTAGGGGAGAGAGGAGCATTTCTGCCATCAGCGCTGCACTGTCACAGTCCCCCCTGTTGTACAGTAAATAGCAGGGTAATGCTGGGCAGCATAGTGCTAGGGGAGAGAGGAGCATTTCTGCCATCAGCGCTGCGCTGTCGCAGTCCCCCCTGTCGTACAGTACATTGCAGGGTAATGCTGGGCAGGATAGTGCTAGGGGAGAGAGGAGCATTTCTGCTTTCAGCGCTGTCAGTCCCCCCTGTTGTACAATACATTGCAGGGTAATGCTGGGCAGGATAGTGCTAGGGGAGAGAGGGGCATTTCTGCTGTCAGCTTTGTCAGTCCCCCCTGTTGTACAGTACATAGCAAGGTAATGCTGGGCAGGATAGTGCTAGGGGAGAGAGGAGCATTCAGCACTGCGCTGTCACAGTACCCCCTGTTGTACAGTACATTGCAGGGTAATGCTGGGCAGTATAGTGCTAGGGGAGAGAGGAGCATTCTGCCATCAGCGCTGCGCTGTAACAGACCCCCCTGTTGTACAGTACATTGCAGGGTAATGCTGGGCAGCATAGTGCTAGGGGAGAGAGGAGCTCTTCTGCCATCAGCGCTGTCACAGTCCCCCCTATTGTACAGTACATTGCAGGGTAATGCTGGGCAGCATAGTGCTAGGGGAGAGAGGAGCATTTCTGCCGTCAGCGCTGCGATGTCACAGTCCCCCCTGTTGTACAGTACATTGCAGGGTAATGCTGGGCAGCATAGTGCTAGGGGAGAGAGGGGCATTTCTGCTGTCAGCTTTGTCAGTCCCCCCTGTTGTACAGTACATAGCAAGGTAATGCTGGGCAGGATAGTGCTAGGGGAGAGAGGAGCATTCAGCACTGTGCTGTCACAGTACCCCCTGTTGTACAGTACATTGCAGGGTAATGCTGGGCAGTATAGTGCTAGGGGAGAGAGGAGCATTCTGCCATCAGCGCTGCGCTGTCACAGTCCCCCCTGTTGTACAGTACATTGCAGGGTAATGCTGGGCAGGATAGTGCTAGGGGAGAGAGGAGCATCTCTGCCGTCAGCGCTGCGCTGTCACAGTCCCCCCTGTTGTACAGTACATTGCAGGGTAATGCTGGGCAGTGTAGTGCTAGGGGAGAGAGGAGCATTCGGCCATCAGCGCTGTCACAGTCCCCCCTGTTGTACAGTACATTGCAGGGTAATGCTGGGCAGCATAGTGCTATGGGAGAGAGGAGCATTTCTGCCATCAGTGCTGCACTGTCACAGTCCCCCCTGTTGTACAGTACATTGCAGAGTAATGCTGGGCAGGATAGTGCTAGGGGAGAGAGGAGCACTTCTGCCGTCAGCGCTGTCACAGTCCCCCCTGTTGTACAATACATTGCAGGGTAATGCTGGGCAGTATAGTGCTAGGGGACAGAGGAGCATTTCTGCCGTCAGCGCTGTCACCGTCCCCCCTGTTGTACAGTGCATTGCAGGGTAATGCTGGGCAGCATAGTGCTAGAGGAGGGAGGAGCTCTTCTGCCATCAGCGCTGTCACAGTCCCCCCTGTTGTACAGTACATTGCAGGGTAATGCTGGGCAGGATAGTGCTAGGGGACAGAGGAGCATTTTTGCCATCAGCGCTGCGCTGTCACAGTCCCCCCTGTTGTACAGTACTTTGCAGGTAATTCTGGGCAGGATAGTTCTAGTGGAGAGACGAGCACTTCTACCATCAGCGCTGCACTGTCACAGTCCCCCTTGTTGTACAGTACATAGCAGGGTTATGCTGGGCAGGATAGTGCTAGGGGAGTGAGGAGCATTTCTGCTGTCAGCGCTGTGCTGTCACAGTCCCCCCTGTTGTACAGTACATAGCAGGGTAATGCTGGGCAGCATAGTGCTAGGGGAGAGAGGAGCATTCTGCCATCAGTGCTGCGCTGTCACAGTCCCCCCTGTTGTACAGTACATTGCAGGGTAATGCTGGGCAGGATAGTGCTAGGGGAGAGATAAGCACTTCTGCCGTCAGCGCTGTCACAGTCCCCCCTGTTGTACAGTGCATTGCAGGGTAATGCTGGGCAGCATAGTGCTAGAGGAGGGAGGAGCTCTTCTGCCGTCAGCGCTGTCACAGTCCCCCCTGTTGTACAGTACATTGCAGGGTAATGCATGGCAGGATAGTGCTAGGGGAGAGAGGAGCATTTCTGCTGTCAGCGCTGTGCTGTCACAGTCCCCCCTGTTGTACAATACATTACAGGGTAATGCTGGGCAGCATAGTGCTATGGGAGAGAGGAGCATTTCTGCCGTCAGCGCTGCGCTGTCACAGTCCCCCCTGTTGTACAGTACATTGCAGGGTAATGCTGGGCAGGATAGTGCTAGGGGAGAGAGGAGCATTTCTGCTGTCAGCACTGCGCTGTCACAGTCCCCCCTGTTGTACAGTACATAGCAGGGTATTGCTGGGCAGCATAGTGCTAGGGGAGAGAGGAGCATTTCTGCCATCAGCGCTGCGCTGTCACAGTCCCCCCTGTTGTACAGTACATTGCAGGGTAATGCTGGGCAGGATAGTGCTAGGGGAGAGAGGAGCATTTCTGCCATCAGCGCTGCGCTGTCACAGTCCCCCCTGTTGTACAGTACATTGCAGGGTAATTCTGGGCAGGATAGTTCTAGTGGAGAGACGAGCACTTCTGCTGTCAGTGCTGTGCTGTCACAGTCCCCCCTGTTGTACAGTACATTGCAGGGTAATGCTGGGCAGCATAGTGCTAGGGGAGAGAGGAGCATTTCAGCCGTCAGCGCTGTGCTGTCACAGTCCCCACTGTTGTACAGTACATAGCAGGGTAATGCTGGGCAGGATAGTGCTAGGGGAGAGGAGCATTTGTGCCGTCATCGCTGTGCTGTCACAGTCCCCCCTGTTGTACAGTACATAGCAGGGTAATGCTGGGCAGCATAGTGCTAGGGGAGAGAGGAGCATTTCTGCCGTCAGTGCTGTCACAGTCCCCCTGTTGTATAGTACATAGCAGGGTAATGCTGGGCAGGATAGTGCTAGGGGAGAGAGGAGCACTTCTGCCATCAGCGCTGTCACAGTCCCCCCTGTTGTACAGTACATTGCAGGGTAATGCTGGGCAGCATAGTGCTAGGGGAGAGAGGAGCATTTCTTCCATCAGCGCTGAACTGTCACAGTCCCCCCTGTTGTACAGTAAATAGCAGGGTAATGCTGGGCAGAATAGTGCTAGGGGAGAGAGGAGCATTTCTGCCATCAGCGCTGCGCTGTCGCAGTCCCCCCTGTCGTACAGTACATTGCAGGGTAATGCTGGGCAGGATAGTGCTAGGGGAGAGAGGAGCATTTCTGCCGTCAGCGCTGTCAGTCCCCCCTGTTGTACAATACATTGCAGGGTAATGCTGGGCAGGATAGTGCTAGGGGAGAGAGGGGCATTTCTGCTGTCAGATTTGTCAGTCGCCCCTGTTGTACAGTACATAGCAAGGTAATGCTGGGCAGCATAGTGCTAGGGGAGAGAGGAGCACTTCTGATGTCAGTGCTGTCACAGTCCCTCCTGTTGTACAGTACATAGCAGGTTAAAGCTGGGCAGGATAGTGCTAGGGGAGAGAGGAGCATTTCTGCCATCAGCGCTGCGCTGTCACAGTCCCCCCTGTTGTACAATACATAGCAGGGTAATGCTGGGCAGTATAGTGCTAGGGGAGAGAGGAGCATTTCTGCCGTCAGCGCTGTCACAGTCCCCCCTGATGTACAGTACATTGCAGGGTAATGCTGGGCAGGATAGTGCTAGGGGAGAGAGGAGCATTTCTGCCGTCAGCGCTGTCAGTCCCCCCTGTTGTACAATACATTGCAGGGTAATGCTGGGCAGGATAGTGCTAGGGGAGAGAGGAGCATTTCTGCTGTCACAGTCCCCCCTGTTATACAGTACATTGCAGGGTAATGCTGGGCAGCATATTGCTAGGGGAGAGAGGAGCATTTCTGCCATCAGCGCTGCGCTGTAACAGTCCCCCCTGTTGTACAGTACATAGCAGGGTAATGCTGGGCAGCATAGTGCTAGGGGAGAGAGGAGCATTTCTGCCATCAGTGCTGCGCTGTCACAGTCCCCCCTGTTGTCCAGTACATTGCAGGGTAATGCTTGGCAGGATAGTGCTAGGGGAGAGAGGAGCATTTTTGCCATCAGCGCTGTCAGTCCCCCCTGTTGTACAGTACATAGCAAGGTAATGTTGGGCAGAATAGTGCTAGGGGAGAGAGGAGCATTTCTGCCGTCAGCGCTGTCACAGTCCCCCCTGTTGTACAGTACATTGCAGGGTAATGCTGGGCAGCATAGTGCTAGGGGAGAGGGGAGCATTTCTGCCGTCAGCGCTGTCACAGTCCCCCTTGTTGTACTGTACATTGCAGGGTAATGCTGGGCAGCATAGTGCTAGAGGAGAGGGGAGCATGTCTGCCATCAGCGCTGCACTGTCACAGTCCCCCCTGTTGTACAATACATAGCAGGGTAATGCTGGGCAGGATAGTGCTAGGGGAGAGAGGAGCATTTCTGCTGTCTGCGCTGTCACAGTCCCCCCTGTTGTAGAATACATTGCAGGGTAATGCTGGGCAGCATAGTGCTAGGGGAGAGAGGAGCATTTCTGCAGTCAGCGCTGCGCTGTCACAGTCCCCCCTGTTGTACAATACATTGCAGGGTAATGCTGGGCAGCATAGTGCTAGGGGAGAGAGGAGCATTTCTGCCATCAGCGCTGTCACAGTCCACCCTGTTGTACAGTACATTGCAGGGTAATGCTGGGCAGTATAGTGCTAGGGGAGAGAGGAGCATTTCTGCCATCAGCGCTGTAACAGTCCCCCCTGTTGTACAGTACATTGCAGGGTAACGCCGGGCAGCATAGTGCTAGGGGAGAGAGGAGCATTTCTGCCGTCAGCGCTGTGCTGTCACAGTCCCCCCTGTTGTACAGTACATTGCAGGGTAATGCTGGGCAGCATAGTGCTAGGGGAGAGAGGAGCATTTCTGCCATCAGCGCTGCGCTGTCACAATCCCCCCTGTTGTACAGTACATTGCAGGGTAATGCTGGGCAGCATAGTGCTAGGGGAGAGACGAGAATTTCTGCCGTCAGCGCTGCGCTGTCACAGTCCCCCCTGTTGTACAATACATTGTAGGGTAATGCTGGGCAACATAGTGCTAGGGGAGAGAGGCGCATTCTGCCATCAGCGCTGTCACAGTCCCCCCTGTTGTACAGTACATTACAGGGTAATGCTGGGCAGCATAGTGCTAGGGGAGAGAGGAGCATTTCTGCCGTCAGCGCTGTCACAGTCCCCCCTGATGTACAGTACATTGCAGGGTAATGCTGGACAGGATAGTGCTAGGGGAGAGAGGAGCATTTCTGCCGTCAGCGCTGTCAGTCCCCCCTGTTGTACAATACATTGCAGGGTAATGCTGGGCAGGATAGTGCTAGGGAAGAGAGGAGCATTTCTGCTGTCACAGTCCCCCCTGTTGTACAGTACATTGCAGGGTAATGCTGGGCAGCATATTGCTAGGGGAGAGATGAGCATTTCTGCCATCAGCGCTGCGCTGTAACAGTTCCCCCTGTTGTACAGTACATAGCAGGGTAATGCTGGGCAGCATAGTGCTAGGGGAGAGAGGAGCATTTCTGCCATCAGTGCTGCACTGTCACAGTCCCCCCTGTTGTCCAGTACATTGCAGGGTAATGCTTGGCAGGATAGTGCTAGGGGAGAGAGGAGCATTTCTGCCATCAGCGCTGTCAGTCCCCCCTGTTGTACAGTACATAGCAATGTAATGTTGGGCAGAATAGTGCTAGGGGAGAGAGGAGCATTTCTGCCGTCAGCGCTGTCACAGTCCCCCCTGTTGTACAGTACATTGCAGGGTAATGCTGGGCAGCATAGTGCTAGGGGAGAGGGGAGCATTTCTGCCGTCAGCGCTGCGCTGTCACAGTCCCCCCTGTTGTACAATACATTGCAGGGTAATGCTGGGCAGGATAGTGCTAGGGGAGAGAGGAGCATTTCTGCTGTCAGCGCTGTCACAGTCCCCCTTGTTGTACAGTACATTGCAGGGTAATGCTGGGCAGCATAGTGCTAGGGGAGAGAGGAGCACTTCTTCCGTCAGCGCTGTGCTGTCACAGTCCCCCCTGTTGTACAGTACATTGCAGGGTAATGCTGGGCAGCATAGTGCTAGGGGAGAGAGGAGCATTTCTGCCGTCAGCGCTGCGCTGTCACAATCCCCCCTGTTGTACAGTACATTGCAGGGTAATGCTGGGCAGCATAGTGGTAGGGGAGAGACGAGAATTTCTGCCATCAGCGCTGCGCTGTCACAGTCCCCCCTGTTGTACAATACATTGTAGGGTAATGCTGGGCAGGATAGTGCTAGGCGAGAGAGGAGCACTTCTGCCGTCAGCGCTGTCACAGTCCCCCCTGTTGAACAGTACATTGCAGGGTAATGCTGGGCAGTATAGTGCTAGGGGAGAGAGGACCACCTCTGCCGTCAGCGCTGTCACAGTCCCCCCTGTTGTACAGTACATTGCAGGGTAATGCTGGGCAGGATAGTGCTAGGGGAGAGAGGAGCACTACTGCCATCAGCGCTGCATTGGATTACACACAGGTACATTGGGGTTAGACACACACATGTCACCTGGGGATTACACAGACAATTCACTTTTAGGGTTACACGGAGAGGTAACATGGAGTTTACCGTATTATAAACTTGGGCTATCTGGTGGAATTGGGAATATGGGGAGGATACAGTGTTTTATCCAATATATACACAATGAATTACTAATGAGAGAGAAATCGCCTGGTGCCACCACATCTGCACCTGTTACTAGGACCTCTGCAATATATTACATGTCAGTAGTCACACGTATAACTGGATATCAGCAATGTCTCTTCCTTCCACACCCATTATGTGTGTTCTCTAATACAGATTCTCTCAATTACAGTTTACATAGGCTCCGTCACATCACAGGGAGCTACAAACAGCAGCACTGGAGCAATGTCAGGTATATTGCTCCATCTACCAATTCGGGAAACTCCACCATTCCTGACTCCTCTATAGCAGCACTTACTCCTCACATGGGACTATTAGTGTTATTTCCTGTCTGTTTCATAACACAGAGACCTCACCTGGGGATTACACACAGAGAGGTCACCTGGGGATTACACACAGAGAGGTCACCTGGGGATTACACACAGAAATGTCACCTGGGGATTACACACAGAGATGTCTCCTGGGGATTAAACACAGAGATGTCTCCTGGGGATTGCACACAGGGATGTCTCCTGGGGATTGCACACAGGGATGTCTCCTGGGGATTGCACACAGGGATGTCTCCTGGGGATTGCACACAGGGATGTCTCCTGGGGGTTGCACACAGGGATGTCTCCTGGGGGTTGCACACAGGGATGTCTCCTGGGGGTTGCACACAGGGATGTCTCCTGGGGGTTGCACACAGGGATGTCTCCTGGGGGTTGCACACAGGGATGTCTCCTGGGGGTTGCACACAGGGATGTCTCCTGGGGGTTGCACACAGGGATGTCTCCTGGGGGTTGCACACAGGGATGTCTCCTGGGGGTTGCACACAGGGATGTCTCCTGGGGGTTGCACACAGGGATGTCTCCTGGGGGTTGCACACAGGGATGTCTCCTGGGGGTTGCACACAGGGATGTCTCCTGGGGGTTGCACACAGGGATGTCTCCTGGGGGTTGCACACAGGGATGTCTCCTGGGGGTTGCACACAGGGATGTCTCCTGGGGGTTGCACACAGGGATGTCTCCTGGGGGTTGCACACAGGGATGTCTCCTGGGGGTTGCACACAGGGATGTCTCCTGGGGGTTGCACACAGGGATGTCTCCTGGGGGTTGCACACAGGGATGTCTCCTGGGGGTTGCACACAGGGATGTCTCCTGGGGGTTGCACACAGGGATGTCTCCTGGGGGTTGCACACAGGGATGTCTCCTGGGGGTTGCACACAGGGATGTCTCCTGGGGGTTGCACACAGGGATGTCTCCTGGGGGTTGCACACAGGGATGTCTCCTGGGGGTTGCACACAGGGACCTCACGTGGGGATTACACACAGGGACCTCACGTGGGGATTACACACGGACACGTCACGTGGGGATTACACACGGACACGTCACGTGGGCATTAGAGACAGAGGGGTCACGTGGGCATTAGAGACAGAGGGGTCACGTGGGCATTAGAGACAGAGGGGTCACGTGGGCATTAGAGACAGAGATGTCACGTGGGCATTAGAGACAGAGGTCACCTGGGGATAACACAGAGAGACCTCACATGGCGACTACACACAGAGAGGTCACCTGGGGATAACACACAGAGAGGTCACCTGGGGATAACACACAGAGAGGTCACCTGGGGATAACACACAGAGAGGTCACCTGGGGATTACAGACAGATTTGTCACATGGAGATTACACTCAGATGTCGCATGGGGGTTACACAGACAGATTAATGAGATAGAAATCGCCTGGTGCCACCTCATCTGCACCTGTTATTAGGACCTCTGCAATATGTTACATGTCTGTAGTCACAGGTATAACTGGATATCAGCAATGTCTCTTCCTTCCAGACCGATTATGTGTGTTCTCTAATACAGATTCTCTCAGTTACAGGTGATTTTGGCTCCGACACAACACAGGGAGCTACAGACAGCATCACCGGAGCAATGTCAGGTATATTGCTCCATCTACCAATGCGGGAAACTCCACCATTCCTGATTCCTCTATAGCAGCACTTACTCCTCACATGGGACTATTAGTGTTATTTCCTGTCTCTATCATCACACAGAGACCTCACATGGGGATTACACACAGAGATGTCACCTGGGGATTACACACAGAGACCTCACCTGGGGATTACACACAGAGAGGTCACTTTGGGATTACACACAGAGAGGTCACTTTGGGATTACACACAGAGAGGTCACTTTGGGATTACACACAGAGAGGTCACCTGGGGATTACACACAGAGAGGTCACCTGGGGATTACACACAGAGACCTCACCTGGGGATTACACACAGAGAGGTCACTTTGGGATTACACACAGAGAGGTCACTTTGGGATTACACACAGAGAGGTCACTTTGGGATTACACACAGAGAGGTCACCTGGGGATTACACACAGAGAGGTCACCTGGGGATTACACACAGAGAGGCCACATGGGGATTACACACAGAGATGTAACATGGGGATTACCGTATTATAAACTTGAGCTATCAGGTGTAATAGGGAATATTGGGAGGATACTGTGTTTTATCCAATATATACACATTGACTTACTAACGAGAGAGAAATTGCCTGGTGCCACCACATCTGCACCTATTATTAGGACCTCTGCAATATATTACATGTCAGTAGTCACAGGTATAACTGGATATCAGCAATGTCTCTTCCTTCCAGACCGATTATGTGTGTTCTCTAATACAGATTCTCTCAGTTACAGGTGATTTTGGCTCCGACACAACACAGGGAGCTACAGACAGCATCACCGGAGCAATGTCAGGTATATTGCTCCATCTACCAATGCAGGAAACTCCACCATTCCTGATTCCTCTATAGCAGCACTTACTCCTCACATGGGACTATTAGTGTTATTTCCTGTCTCTATCATCACACAGAGACCTCACATGGGGATTACACACAGAGATGTCACCTGGGGATTACACACAGAGACCTCACCTGGGGATTACACACAGAGAGGTCACTTTGGGATTACACACAGAGAGGTCACTTTGGGATTACACACAGAGAGGTCACTTTGGGATTACACACAGAGAGGTCACCTGGGGATTACACACAGAGAGGTCACCTGGGGATTACACACAGAGAGGTCACCTGGGGATTACGCACAGAGAGGTCACCTGGGGATTACGCACAGAGAGGTCACCTGGGGATTACGCACAGAGAGGTCACCTGGGGATTACGCACAGAGAGGTCACCTGGGGATTACGCACAGAGAGGTCACCTGGGGATTACGCACAGAGAGGTCACCTGGGGATTACGCACAGAGAGGTCACCTGGGGATTACGCACAGAGAGGTCACCTGGGGATTACGCACAGAGAGGTCACCTGGGGATTACGCACAGAGAGGTCACCTGGGGATTACGCACAGAGAGGTCACCTGGGGATTACGCACAGAGAGGTCACCTGGGGATTACGCACAGAGAGGTCACCTGGGGATTACGCACAGAGAGGTCACCTGGGGATTACGCACAGAGAGGTCACCTGGGGATTACGCACAGAGAGGTCACCTGGGGATTACGCACAGAGAGGTCACCTGGGGATTACGCACAGAGAGGTCACCTGGGGATTACGCACAGAGAGGTCACCTGGGGATTACGCACAGAGAGGTCACCTGGGGATTACGCACAGAGAGGTCACCTGGGGATTACGCACAGAGAGGTCACCTGGGGATTACGCACAGAGAGGTCACCTGGGGATTACGCACAGAGAGGTCACCTGGGGATTACGCACAGAGAGGTCACCTGGGGATTACGCACAGAGAGGTCACCTGGGGATTACGCACAGAGAGGTCACCTGGGGATTACGCACAGAGAGGTCACCTGGGGATTACGCACAGAGAGGTCACCTGGGGATTACGCACAGAGAGGTCACCTGGGGATTACGCACAGAGAGGTCACCTGGGGATTACGCACAGAGAGGTCACCTGGGGATTACGCACAGAGAGGTCACCTGGGGATTACGCACAGAGAGGTCACCTGGGGATTACGCACAGAGAGGTCACCTGGGGATTACGCACAGAGAGGTCACCTGGGGATTACGCACAGAGAGGTCACCTGGGGATTACGCACAGAGAGGTCACCTGGGGATTACGCACAGAGAGGTCACCTGGGGATTACGCACAGAGAGGTCACCTGGGGATTACGCACAGAGAGGTCACCTGGGGATTACGCACAGAGAGGTCACCTGGGGACTACGCACAGAGAGGTCACCTTGGGACTACGCACAGAGAGGTCACCTTGGGACTACGCACAGAGAGGTCACCTTGGGACTACGCACAGAGAGGTCACCTTGGGACTACGCACAGAGAGGTCACCTTGGGACTACGCACAGAGAGGTCACCTTGGGACTACGCACAGAGAGGTCACCTTGGGACTACGCACAGAGAGGTCACCTTGGGACTACGCACAGAGAGGTCACCTTGGGACTACGCACAGAGAGGTCACCTTGGGACTACGCACAGAGAGGTCACCTTGGGACTACGCACAGAGAGGTCACCTTGGGACTACGCACAGAGAGGTCACCTTGGGACTACGCACAGAGAGGTCACCTTGGGACTACGCACAGAGAGGTCACCTTGGGACTACGCACAGAGAGGTCACCTTGGGACTACGCACAGAGAGGTCACCTTGGGACTACGCACAGAGAGGTCACCTTGGGACTACGCACAGAGAGGTCACCTTGGGACTACGCACAGAGAGGTCACCTTGGGACTACGCACAGAGAGGTCACCTTGGGACTACGCACAGAGAGGTCACCTTGGGACTACGCACAGAGAGGTCACCTTGGGACTACGCACAGAGAGGTCACCTTGGGACTACGCACAGAGAGGTCACCTTGGGACTACGCACAGAGAGGTCACCTTGGGACTACGCACAGAGAGGTCACCTTGGGACTACGCACAGAGAGGTCACCTTGGGACTACGCACAGAGAGGTCACCTTGGGACTACGCACAGAGAGGTCACCTTGGGACTACGCACAGAGAGGTCACCTTGGGACTACGCACAGAGAGGTCACCTTGGGACTACGCACAGAGAGGTCACCTTGGGACTACGCACAGAGAGGTCACCTTGGGACTACGCACAGAGAGGTCACCTTGGGACTACGCACAGAGAGGTCACCTTGGGACTACGCACAGAGAGGTCACCTTGGGACTACGCACAGAGAGGTCACCTTGGGACTACGCACAGAGAGGTCACCTTGGGACTACGCACAGAGAGGTCACCTTGGGACTACGCACAGAGAGGTCACCTTGGGACTACGCACAGAGAGGTCACCTTGGGACTACGCACAGAGAGGTCATCTTGGGACTACGCACAGAGAGGTCATCTTGGGACTACGCACAGAGAGGTCATCTTGGGACTACGCACAGAGAGGTCACTTGAGGATTAAACATAGATATGTCACCTGTGGATTACTCATAGAGATATCACAAAGGGATTACACCCAGATGTCACATGGGGATTACGCACTGAGAGGCCACATGGGGATTACACACAGAGATGTAACATGGGGATTACCGTATTATAAACTTGAGCTATCAGGTGTAATAGGGAATATTGGGAGGATACTGTGTTTTATCCAATATATACACATTGACTTACTAACGAGAGAGAAATTGCCTGGTGCCACCACATCTGCACCTATTATTAGGACCTCTGCAATATATTACATGTCAGTAGTCACAGGTATAACTGGATATCAGCAATGTCTCTTCCTTCCAGACCGATTATGTGTGTTCTCTAATACAGATTCTCTCAGTTACAGGTCACATTGGCTCCGTCACATCACAGGGAGCTACAAACAGCAGCAGCGGAGCAATGTCAGGTATATTGCTCCATCTACCAATGCGGGAAACTCCACTATTCCTGATTCCTCTATAGCAGCACTTACTCCTCACATGGGACTATTAGTGTTCTATCCTGTCTTTCATCACACAGAGAGGTCACCTGGGGATTACACACAGAGAGGTCACCTGGGGATTACACACAGAGAGGTCACCTGGGGATTACACACAGAGAGGTCACCTGGGGATTACACACAGAGAGGTCACCTGGGGATTACACACAGAGAGGTCACCTGGGGATTACACACAGAGAGGTCACCTGGGGACTACACACGGGACTTCACACAGAGAGGTCACCTGGGAATTACAGACACAGAGATGTCACATGGGGATTACACACACAGAGATGTCACATGGGGATTACACACAAAGAGATGTCACATGGGGATTACACACACAGAGATGTCACATGGGGATTACACACACAGAGATGTCACATGGGGATTACACACACAGAGATGTCACAAGGGGATTACACACACAGAGATGTCACATGGGGATTACACACACAGAGATGTCACATGGGGATTACACACACAGAGATGTCACATGGGGACTACACACACAGAGATGTCACATGGGGACTACACACACAGAGATGTCACCTGGGGACTACACACACAGAGATGTCACCTGGGGGCTACACACACAGAGATGTCACCTGGGGGCTACACACAGAGAGGTCACCTGGGGATTACACACACACAGAGATTTCACTTGGGGATTACACACACAGAGATGTCACTTGGGGATTACACACACAGAGATGTCACTTGGGGATTACACACACAGAGACGTCACTTGGGGATTACACACACAGAGACGTCACATGGGGATTACACACACAGAGACGTCACATGGGGATTACACACACAGAGACGTCACATGGGGATTACACACACAGAGACGTCACATGGGGATTACACACACAGAGATGTCACATGGGGATTACACACACACAGATGTCACATGGGGATTACACACACAGAGATGTCACATGGGGATTACACACACACAGATGTCACATGGGGATTGCACACAGAGACCTCACATGGGACTAACAGTGTTATTCCTGTCTAATGTATCACACAGAGACCTCACATGGGGACTACACACAGAGACCTCACATGGGGACTACACACAGAGACCTCACATGGGGACTACACACAGAGACCTCACATGGGGACTACACACAGAGACCTCACATGGGGATTACACACAGAGACCTCACATGGGGATTACGCACAGAGACCTCACATGGGGATTACACACAGAATGTCACCTGGGGATTACACACAGAGACCTCACATGGGACTATTAGTGTTTTCTACTTCAGGGTCCATAGGGGGTCCACAGGGTTGACCTTGGGGTATAGCTGAATCCGGATCCATGGGCACCACACAGTTAAAGCTTTAGTTGCTCCCAGGATGCACTTGGGTCCGTCCTCCTCTATACCCCGCCCCCGAGCCACAGGCACCTCAGTTTGAGTTGGTGCCCGGCCGGAGTCAAAATCTTTTTATTAAAAAAAAAGAGCCTGTTAGATTTTTTTAAACAGAGGCTCTAGTGTGGCAGTGATGGGCTGTCTATGCAGACGCTCACGCTGTCGCGCTCCTTCCCCGCTGGCGCCGCGACGCCAGTACTGCACTGGGGATCGCGGCTGGAGGCCAGAGTCCGTACTAGCCGGACTCTGGGTACCTCCCTATACTGCTGCCGGAGTCGACGGGGATAAGGTAAGTCGCGAGTCGCCGATTAGCGTCGGCTCGCGGGTATTGCCTGCAAATACAGTCTCTTGCCCCCGGTCCTAGGGGACAGACCGATGGCTGCTAGCAGTGGCAGCGGGCTCCCCCTCTGAGGAGGAATACCCCGTGGGACCACTAGACCACCAGGGATATATTGGCAAGCGGGAAGCCTGCAAGCCCTGGGGTTAATAGGCTAGCCAGGGGAGGAAGCCTTCCCTGTCTAGCGGCTCCTCCCCTCAGCTCAGCGCGCCTTTCAGCACGTAGTCTGGCGTCGCTGAGCTGCAGACTCTTCGGCCACTCCTCCTCTGAGGTCTCTGGGGGCCTTTTTCTTTGTGGCAACGCAGATCTCAGGGAGCACGCGGACTGGTCCCCCTGTGTACCTCTCCCCCGATTTAAGGACAGTGTACACAGCACTATAGCCCTCCCAGACACTGAATCTGGGAGGTTGATTGTAGTGTAAAGGTGCAGTGAGTATATCTTCCTGCATGGTATGTGACTATTACTAGTGCTGCCTGTCTGTGCTTATTATCCACTTACTGTCAGCCTATACCTATCCCTTTCCTTCTCCTACAAGCCCTACAGGTGTGCGGGGGAGGGGTGTTTCTACAGACCTCACCTATATAAATCACATATTTGTGAGGTTTGTCACATACAGTTGTGTGCTACACAGTGCCATATTGTGGGCTGTTGTTCAACACACCGGTGAGTGCGTTTACTTCTGCCCTGTTGCCAGATATGTAACAAATAAAGAGCGCTTGTGAATAAACATGTATGAATGTAACGCAATACCTGTAAAAAAAAAAAAAAAAAAGGGATTAGTAAAAGATGTTTAAAACCCTTTTTTAATTTTAGGAAAGTCCATAATTGACATCAGGGTTCCGATAACATGCCTAAAGAGAGGAAGGATACACTTTTATATAAAGAACGCAATACAAAGGAGGATTTCAATATAGCCTTTGTCACACAATTTAATAGTCAACATCATGTAATTGAATCTATATTGAATAAGCATTGGCATATATTGCTTCTGGACAATAAATTGAAATCAGTCATTCCAACAAAACCAAAAATTATTTACAAAAAAGCATGCAACCTCAAGCATCAATTGGTGAAAAGTCATACTCATTTAAATAATGGAGCCAACTTTGGGAACAAAAAGAAAGGTCATTTTTTCTGTTTGAACTGTTTACCATGCAAAACTTTAAGAAAACAATCGACACAACCATTAACTGGATTCAAATCAAATGTATCAAATAAGAGTTACAAAATTATGGATACTATCACTTGTGATACAGAAGCAGTAATTTATTTACTTGAATGTCCCTGTGGATTCCAATATATTGGTCAGACAAAAAGAAAACTAAAAATAAGAATTGCTGAGCATATTTTCAACATCAAGAAAGGTTTACAGACACATAGCGTGTCCAAACACTTTCTAGACCATCACAACCGAAATCCCTCTGGTTTGTCATTTATGGGCATACAGAAAATCTGCCCTAACTGGAGAGGAGGTGACATTTCAAAAGAATTGAGAAAAAAGGAAACAAAATGGATTTTCTGGATGCAAACCTTGCAACCTGCAGGTTTAAATATGGATATAGAGATAAATGCTTTCCTTTAAATACCTATTAATCTATTAATTCTATACATTGCTTAAATTTCTCTAATTTTTACATCACTTTTTATAATATAATACCATTCTCATAATAAAAACACAAAAACGCAATACCTTAATTTTTATTTATTTCTAAAAGGAAATTATACCTAATTATAGAATTAGGTTTTTAATTGAATCAATTAAATCTTTCAATAAAATGGAGCACACAGGATGGAACGCTATCCTTGAAAAAGGGCCAGGAGCCTGAAACGCGTTGGTTTTAGCGCACATCTGACACACAGCAGAGACATAGTGACGTCATCACACTGCACCTTTGCAGCATCGGGCCGTTTACACGGACGAAGAAGACGATCACCCCGTGCAGGGAACCAGCCGGACGGAGCGGAAGCCGTTAAAGGTAGGCAGATATAGGGAGAGACAGTTAGTTTTTCACGTCTGACTCCAGTATCACACCGCACTGCAAGGCATGTCATCGGAACCCTGATGTCAATTATGGACTTTCCTAAAATTAAAAAAGGGTTTTAAACATCTTTTACTAATCCCTTTTTTTTTTTTTTTTTTTTACAGGTATTGCGTTACATTCATACATGTTTATTCACAAGCGCTCTTTATTTGTTACATATTGAAATTATTTTATTAGGAGCTGCTTTCAAAATAACATCCATAGCGCAGAATATATATTTTTTTATCATACCTGTTGCCAGATATATCATATATTCTGTCATGTCAGATGAGGAGGTTGAGCGCTCAGTGGCTCCGGTGTTGGCCTCCTGCGGATGCTGCTCTGCGGGAGTGGATAGGGAGGATTTGTCACAGGATGGCCTGTGTAGTCGGTGCCAGGTGGCTCCTGGCCCATCCAGACCTTCTCTGACGCAGGAACCACCGTGGGCGATGTTTTCTCAGGTGCTGGTGTCTATTGCAGAATGTCTGTCTGTCCCGACTGCTCTCCCTACTAGGGCAGTACCCCAGCCGACCATCCCCCATTCCCTGGGTGTCCCGCAGTCTCAGTCTGTGGGTCCATATACGGGGTTGCCTATGTATATACAGGCTTCCCCTGTGCCGCAGCAGCCTGTGGTACCTTTTCAGGCCTCTATGGCGACTCCTCCACCCTGGGTGGATGTGCTCTCCAACTCCGTGCAAAATTTGGCGGCCGCATCCTCGTCTTTTCAGTCAATGTTGCAGACTGACATGCTTTCTAGGGTTGCAAAATGCCCACTCATGGCGCGGGTGGCTCAGGTATCGGACTCAGAGGGATCCTCAGATGATGGGGAGGTCCCTGATGACCTACTCGGACGCCTCGGTCCAGGAAATGGATACCAAGTCATCCATTAATGTGCAAGCACTGGTTAGGGCAGTGCGAGCCATTCTTCTTATAGAGGATGAGGCACCGGCTTCTAAGTCGAAGTATCCTAGTTTCAAAAAAACTAAGGTGGCTTCTGCGGTGTTTCCCCTGTCGGATCAGTTGACTGATCATATGGCGGTAGCTTGGCAGGCGCCCAGTAAGAGATTCCTTCCTCAGAAGTGGTTGGATTCTAATTATCCCTTCCCTGAGGCACATTGTAAAAAATGGGAAACTCCAACGGCGGTGGATTCCCATGTCACCCGTTGAACTCTGGGCGCTACCTTACCATTACCATCTATATCCTCGCTGAAGGATCCCACGGACAGGAAAGTTGAGACTTGCTTAAAATCTATTTACTACCTCTCCGGGGCGGTGGCCCGACCGTCCATGGCCATCTCCTGGGTGGCCAAGGCCATTGAGGGGTGGGCCAATGCATTGGAAGATACCTTCCCGGATGACGCTCCGGATGTCCAGAGGGCATTTTTGGGACAGATGAGGGACGCTGCTTCTTACATTGGGGAAGCCTCTTTAGATGCTAGTCTGCTGACTTCGCGGGTATCGGCTGCAGCGGTGTCTGCCCGCCGATCCTTATAGTTGCGGTCCTGGAGAGCGGACTCTGATTCAAAGAAAGGCCTAGAGGCCTTACCTTTCAATGGGGAATTACTATTTGGTCCGGACTTGGACAAAATAGTGGATACCCTGGCTAAATCCAAGTCAGCTTTCCTCCCTTAGGCGGCACTGCCTGCTAAGGTTCGGAGTTTAGCTTTTCGTTCCTTTCGGGTTCAGGGTTAGGCAAAAGGTCAGTCCTTCCCGAGACAGTCGGCGAGTAAGACTGCCTCTAAACCCAAGAAGCAAGCCTGGAGTGCTCGGCGCCCTTCTTCCAAGCAGGAAGATAAACCTGCGGCCTGATGGGACGGGCCTCCCTCTGGGGGACCTCAGAGTGGGAGGCCGACTTCTTCTATTTCCCAGTGCTGGCACAATACCACCACGAATGCCTGGGTTTGAGAAGTGGTCTCCCAGGGGTACACCCTGTCTTTTCGGCACACACCACCCCACCAGTTTTTCTGCACGAATCCTTCTCAGGACAAGACCAAGGCGTTACAGATTCAGAAGGCTATAGAGTCCTTGCCGAAAGCAGGGGTCATTGTTCCCGTTCCTCAGTCACATTGAGGGATGGGGTATTATTCGTCTCTGTTTCTGGTGCAGAAACCCAATGGTTCTCATCGCCCTATCCTCAACTTGAAGTCTCTGAACAAATTCCTCAGAGTTCCCAAGTTCAGGATGGAAACGTTACGTTCCAACATTCTGGCGATGAAACCGGGGGATTACATGGTGTCCCTGGATATCCAGGACGCCTACCTCCATGTTCCAATAGCACCTTCGCACCAGCGGTATCTGAGGTTCGCTATCCTTCAACACCACTATCAGTTCCGGGCGCTACCCTTTGGTCTCTCCACGGCACCGATGGTGTTCAAGAAGATTATGGCGGTCATGGCCGCACATCTTCGGAATCAGAATGTTCGGCTGCTGCCGTATCTGGACGACCTCCTGTTGCTGGCGAGCTCCCAGAGGTACTGCTTCAACATCTCCACCTGACGATCGCTTGCCTGCAAGCACACGGGTGGTTGATAAATTGGAAAAAGTCCTCCCTGATTCCATCACAGCGGATGGTTCATTTGGGAGCCCTGCTGGATTCTCATCAGGAAAGGATCTTCCTGACTCCGGAAAAGGTCGCCTCCCTACAGCTGCGGATACACAGTTGCCTGAGCAGTTGCCGCCTGTCAGTCCATTTGGCTATGAGAGTTCTGGGGTCCATGGTGTCGTCATTCGACATGGTGGAATTTGCCCAGTTCCATTACCGGCCCCTGCAGTGGCTGATTCTATCGGAATGGAATGGGTTACCTCACCGGATCCGCTCTCAGGTGCTGGTGTTGTCCCCGGAGGTTCGGCAATCTTTGGCTTGGTGGCTTCAGACAGCTCAACTGGTCGAGGGGCGCCCCTTTTGAATCCCGGACTGGGTACTGCTCATGACGGATGCCAGTCTCCGGGGTTGGGGGGCAGTGACCAGCTCATTGTCACTTCAGGGTCATTGGTCTGCGGAAGAAGCACTTCTCCCCATCAACATCCTGGAACTGCGGGCAGTATACAGGGCCCTGCAGTCGTCCAGTTCCGCTCTTCACGGAAGGGCGGTTCAGGTGCAGTCCGACAACGCCACCACGGTGGCGTATATCAACCACCAAGGAGGAACTCGCAGTCGGGCAGCAATGTCAGAGGTGTCTCGCATCCTGACTTGGGCGGAGTGTCACATTCCAGCGATCTCATCGGTCTTCATCCCCGGAGTCCTCAGCCATCACGACGTGCATCCCGGGGAATGGTCGCTTCACCCAGAGGTGTTTCAGCTACTCGTGGACAGATGGGGACTGCCGGAGCTGGACTTGATGGCCTCCCGTCACAATCACAAGTTGCCCATTTACGGGTCAAGGACAAGAGACGCAGGCACAAGTCTGGTGGACGCACTATCGGTAAAATGGGCATTTCACCTGGCGTATCTGTTTCCTCCGATATCCCTGCTTCCTCGGGTTCTGCGGAAATTCAAGCAGGACGGCGGCACGCTCGTGCTGGTGGCTCCGGTGTGGCCCAGACGTCCTTGGTACTCCGATCTCAGGAGCCTCTCCATCGACGCTCCGTACCTTCTTCCTCAGCGTCGGGACCTGTTGTCTAAGGGGCCATGCTTTTACCGGGATCTGGGTCGGCTGTCTTTGATGACGTGGCTCTTGAGACAGCCGTCTTGAGGTCTCGGGGCTTCTCCAGTTCGGTTATTGGTACCATGCTCAGGACAAGCAAGCCTGCTTCAGCACGGATTTATTACAGGGTGTGGCACACTTACTTTCAGTGGTGTGAGTCCAGACATTATGATCCTCAGGTGTTACGAGTTTCTAGGATCTTGGAATTTCTTCAATCAGGATTGGACCTCGGCTTACGCCTTGCATATCTGAAGATTCATGTGTCCGCCTTGTCCGTGTGGTTTCAACGGCGGATTGCTATACTGCCGGATGTTCACACCTTTTTCCAGGGTGTTCTCAGGAACCAGCCTCCCTTCGTGCCTCCTGTGGCTCCTTGGGACTTGGTGGTGGTTCTACGGGTCCTTCAGGGTCCTCCGTTTGAGCCACTTGAGTCGGTGGAACTCAAGTGGCTGATGTTTAAGACTGTTTGTTTTTCTCCTGGAAATTGCTTCGGCCAGGAGGGTGTCTGAATTGGGGGCACTTTCCTGTCACCCTCCTTTCCTGATTTTTCACCAGGACAGAGTGGTGCTCCGCACTCGTCCTGAGTTTTTGCCCAAAGTGGTCTCAAAGTTCCACATTAATCAGGAACTTGTTGTGCCAGCTTTTCAGTCCCCTGATCTTTCAGCTGGTGAGACTTCCTTAGATGTATTCCGGGTGCTTAGAATCTATGTGGACCGGACTGCTTCAGTTAGGAAGTCTGATTCCTTGTTTATCCTCTTCGGTTTTCACAAGAGGGGTTGGCCTGCCAACAAACAAACGTTAGCCCGTTGGCTTCGTTCAGTTATTTGTGAGGCTTATGCGCAGGAGAGTTTGCCTGTGCCAGCCTCTGTTAAGGCTCATTCCACTCGTTCTGTGGGTCCCTCTTGGGCTGCTAGACGTGGCGCCTCTACTGTTCAGCTGTGTAAGGCGGCCACTTGGTCTTCAATTCAAACGATTTTGAGGTTCTATGCGTTTGACACCTTCGCCTCTCAGGATGCATCCTTTGGGCGCCGGGTGCTCCTTTCAGCACAGGAGCGTCCCCGCCCTTAGATGAACTGCTTTGGGACATCCCCAAGGTCAACCCTGTGGACCCCCTATGGACCCTGAAGTAGAAAACAAGAGATATGGTAAGAACTTACCTTTGTTATCTCTGTTTCTACGAAGTCCATAGGGTCCACAGGGCGCCCGCCCTGACGCACCTGGCTTCAAATGGGCTGTGTGGCTGGTCACCGGTTTTCAGTCTCCCATTTCTGTCTCCCATTTCTGTGAGTATGGTTTCTTGTGTGTTCCAGTCTTCCTTCTTTCTGTTTAGTTTCCTCCTCCGGCCTGGGCTGCTTACCAACTGAGGTGCCTGTGGCTCGGGGGCGGGGTATAGAGGAGGACGGACACAAGTGCATCCTGGGAGCAGCTAAAGCTTTAACTGCGTGGTGCCCATGGATCCAGATCCAGCTATACCCCAAGGTCAACACTGTGGACCCTATGGACTTCGTAGAAACAGAGATAACAAAGGTAAGTTCTTACCATATCTCTTGTTGTTCCTTGCTCCGTCCTCACATGAGGACAACATACAGAGATCTCACATGGGTATTAAGCACAGAGAGGTCACCTGGGGATTAAGCACAGAGAGGTCACCTGGGGATTAAGCACAGAGAGGTCACCTGGGGATTAAGCACTGAAAGATCACCTGGGGATTACACACAGAGAGGTCACCTGGGGATTACACACAAAGATGTCACATGGGGATTACACACAGGTCACCTGGGGATTACAAAAAGAGATGTCACATGGGACTATTAGTGTTATTCATGTGTCCTTCATCACACAGAGACCTCAGTTGGGGACTACACACAGAGATGTCATTTGAGGACTACACACAGAGATGTCACATGGGTATTACACACAGAGATGTCACATGGGTATTACACACAGAGATGTCACATGGGGATTACGCACAAGGAGGTCACCTGGGGATTACGCACAGGGAGGTCACCTGGGGATTACGCACAGGGAGGTCACCTGGGGATTACGCACAGGGAGGTCACCTGGGGATTACGCGCCGGGAGGTCACCTGGGGATTAAGCTCAGGGAAGTCACCTGGGCATTACGCACAGGGAGGTCACCTGGGGATTACGCACAGGGAGGTCACCTGGGGATTATGCACAGGGAGGTCACCTGGGGATTACGCACAGAGATCACCTGGGGATTATGCACAGAGATCACCTCGGGACTACACACAGAGAGGTCACCTGGGGACTACACACATAGAGGTCGGCAGGGGACTACACACATAGAGGTCGCCAGGGGACTACACACAGGTGTCACATGGGGATTGCACACAGAGATGTCACCTGGGGATTACACACAGAGATGTCACCTGGGGATTACACACAGAGATGTCACCTGGGGATTATGCACAGAGAGGTCACCTGGGGATTATGCACAGAGAGGTCACCTGGGGATTATGCACAGAGAGGTCACCTGGGGATTATGCACAGAGAGGTCACCTGGGGATTGCACACAGAGACGTCACATGAGGATTGCACAGAGACGTCACATGAGGATTGCACACAGAGACGTCACATGAGGATTGCACACAGAGATGTCACATGGGGATTGCACACAGAGACGTCACATGGGGATTGCACACAGAGATGTCACATGGGGATTGCACACAGAGACGTCACATGGGGATTGCACACAGATGTCACATTGGGATTAAATAAAGATATGTCACATGAGGATTACGCACTGAAAGGTCACCTGGGGATTACGCACAGAGAGGTCACCTGGGGATTACGCACAGAGAGGTCACCTGGGGATTACGCACAGAGAGGTCATCTGGGGATTACGCACAGCGAGGTCACATGATGTTTACTGTATTATAAACTTGAGCGATCAGGTGTAATAGGGAATATGGGGAGGATACAGTAATTTATCCAATATATACACATTGACTTACTAACGAGAGAGAAATCGCCTGGTGCCACCACATCTGCACCTGTTATTAGGACCTCTGCAATATATTACATGTCAGTAGTCAGAGGAATGACTGGATATCAGCAATGTCTCTTCCTTCCAGACCGATTATGTGTGTTCTCTAATACTGATTCTCTCAGTTACAGGTTACATTGGCTCCGTCACATCACAGGGAGCTACAAACAGCAGCACCGGCGCAATGTCAGGTATATTGCTCCATCTACCAATGCTTGAAACTCCACCATTCCCCACTCCTCTATAGCAGCACTTACTCCTCAAATGGGACTCTTAGTGTTATTTCCTGTCTTTCATCACACAGAGACCTCACATGGGGACTACACACAGAGATGTCACCTGGGGATTACACACAGAGATGTCACCTGGGGATTACACACAGAGATGTCACCTGGGGATTACACACACAGAAATATCACCTGGGGATTACACACTGAGATGTCACCTGGGGATTACACACTGAGATGTCACATGGGGATTACACACTGAGATGTCACATGGGGATTACACACAGAGATGTCACATGAGGATTACACACAGATATGTCACCTGGGGATTACACACATAGATGTCACCTGGGGATTACACACACACAGATGTCACCTGAGGATTACACACAGATGTCACCTGGGGATTACACACAGAGATGTCACCTGGGGATTACACACAGAGATGTCACCTGGGGATTACACACAGATGTCACATGGGGATTACACACAGAGATGTCACATGGGGATTACACACAGAGATGTCACATGGTGATTACACACAGAGATGTCACATGGTGATTACACACAGAGATGTCACATGGTGATTACACACAGAGATGTCACATGGTGATTACACACAGAGATGTCACATGGGGATTACACACAGAGATGTCACATGGGGATTACACACAGAGATGTCACATGGGGATTACACACAGAGATGTCACATGGGGATTACACACACATATGTCACATGGGGATTACACACGCAGAGATGTCACATGGGGATTAAACACGCAGAGATGTCACATGGGGATTAAACACGCAGAGATGTCACATGGGGATTACACACGCAGAGATGTCACATGGGGATTACACATGCAGAGATGTCACATGGGGATTACACACGCAGAGATGTCACCTGGGGATTACGCACAGGGAGGTCACCTGGGGATTACGCACAGGGAGGTCACCTGGGGATTATGCACAGGGAGGTCAGCTGGGGATTATGCACAGGGAGGTCACCTAGGGGAATATGCACAGGTAGGTCACCTGGGGATTGCACAAAGGGAGGTCACCTGGGGATTGCACACAGAGAGGTCACCTGGGGATTGCGCACAGAGAGGTCACCTGGGGATTGCGCACAGAGACGTGACATGAGGATTACGCACAGCAAGGTCACCTGGGGATTATGCACAGCGAGGTCACATGATGTTTACTGTATTATAAACTTGAGCTATCAGGTGTAATAGGGAATATGGGGAGGATACAGTATTTTATCCAATATATACACATTGACTTACTAACGAGAGAGAAATCGCCTGGTGCCACCACATCTGCACCTGTTATTATTACCTCTGCAATATGTTACATGTCAGTAGTCAGAGGAATGACTGGATATCAGCAATGTCTCTTCCTTCCAGACCGATTATGTGTGTTCTCTAATACAGATTCTCTCAGTTACAGGTTACATTGGCTCCGTCACATCACAGGGAGCTACAAACAGCAGCACCGGAGCAATGTCAGGTATATTGCTCCATCTACCAATGCTTGAAACTCCTCCATTCCTGACTCCTCTATAGCAGCACTTACTCCTCACATGGGACTATTAGTGTTATTTCCTGTATCTTTCTTCACACAGAGACCTCACATGGGGACAAGACACAGAGATGTCACCTGGGGATTGCACACTGAGATGTCACCTGGGGATTGCACACTGAGATGTCACCTGGGGATTGCACACTGAGATGTCACCTGGGGATTACACCCAGAGATTTCACCTGGGGATTACAAAAAGAGATGTCACCTTGGGACTACACACAGAGAGGTCACCTGGGGATTGTACACTGAGACCTCACATGGGGATTGTACACTGAGACCTCACCTGGGGATTACGCACAGAGAGGTCACCTGGGGATTACGCAAAGAGAGGTCACCTGGGGATTACGCAAAGAGAGGTCACCTGGGGATTAGGCACAGAGAGGTCACCTGGGGATTACGCACAGAGAGGTCACCTGGGGATTACGCACAGAGAGGTCACCTGGGGATTACGCACAGAGAGGTCACCTGGGGATTACACACAGAGATGTCACCTGGGGATTACGCACAGAGATGTCACCTGGGCATCACGCACAGAGAGGTCACCAGGGCATCACGCACAGAGAGGTCACCTGGGCATCACGCACAGAGATGTCACCTGGGCATTACACACAGAGATGTCACCTGGGGATTACACACAGAGATGTCACCTGGGCATCACGCTCAGAGAGGTCACCTGGGCATCACGCTCAGAGAGGTCACCTGGGCATCACGCTCAGAGAGGTCACCTGGGCATCACGCTCAGAGAGGTCACCTGGGCATCACGCACAGAGAGGTCACCTGGGCATCACGCACAGAGAGGTCACCTGGGCATCACGCACAGAGAGGTCACCTGGGCATCACGCACAGAGAGGTCACCTGGGCATCACGCACAGAGAGGTCACCTGGGCATCACGCACAGAGAGGTCACCTGGGCATCACGCACAGAGAGGTCACCTGGGCATCACGCACAGAGAGGTCACCTGGGCATCACGCACAGAGAGGTCACCTGGGCATCACGCACAGAGAGGTCACCTGGGCATCACGCACAGAGAGGTCACCTGGGCATCACGCACAGAGAGGTCACCTGGGCATCACGCACAGAGAGGTCACCTGGGCATCACGCACAGAGAGGTCACCTGGGCATCACGCACAGAGAGGTCACCTGGGCATCACGCACAGAGAGGTCACCTGGGCATCACGCACAGAGAGGTCACCTGGGCATCACGCACAGAGAGGTCACCTGGGCATCACGCACAGAGAGGTCACCTGGGCATCACGCACAGAGAGGTCACCTGGGCATCACGCACAGAGAGGTCACCTGGGCATCACGCACAGAGAGGTCACCTGGGCATCACGCACAGAGAGGTCACCTGGGCATCACGCACAGAGAGGTCACCTGGGCATCACGCACAGAGAGGTCACCTGGGCATCACGCACAGAGAGGTCACCTGGGCATCACGCACAGAGAGGTCACCTGGGCATCACGCACAGAGAGGTCACCTGGGCATCACGCACAGAGAGGTCACCTGGGCATCACGCACAGAGAGGTCACCTGGGCATCACGCACAGAGAGGTCACCTGGGCATCACGCACAGAGAGGTCACCTGGGCATCACGCACAGAGAGGTCACCTGGGCATCACGCACAGAGAGGTCACCTGGGCATCACGCACAGAGAGGTCACCTGGGCATCACGCACAGAGAGGTCACCTGGGCATCACGCACAGAGAGGTCACCTGGGCATCACGCACAGAGAGGTCACCTGGGCATCACGCACAGAGAGGTCACCTGGGCATCACGCACAGAGAGGTCACCTGGGCATCACGCACAGAGAGGTCACCTGGGCATCACGCACAGAGAGGTCACCTGGGCATCACGCACAGAGAGGTCACCTGGGCATCACGCACAGAGAGGTCACCTGGGCATCACGCACAGAGAGGTCACCTGGGCATCACGCACAGAGAGGTCACCTGGGCATCACGCACAGAGAGGTCACCTGGGCATCACGCACAGAGAGGTCACCTGGGCATCACGCACAGAGAGGTCACCTGGGCATCACGCACAGAGAGGTCACCTGGGCATCACGCACAGAGAGGTCACCTGGGCATCACGCACAGAGAGGTCACCTGGGCATCACGCACAGAGAGGTCACCTGGGCATCACGCACAGAGAGGTCACCTGGGCATCACGCACAGAGACCTCACCTGGGCATCACGCACAGAGACCTCACCTGGGCATCACGCACAGAGACCTCACCTGGGACTATTAGTGTTATTCCTGGCTCCGTCCTCACATGGGGACTACACACAGAGATGTCACCCGGGGATTACGCACAGCCAGGTCACCCGGGGATTACGCACAGCCAGGTCACCCGGGGATTACGCACAGCCAGGTCACCCGGGGATTACGCACAGCCAGGTCACCTGGGGAATACGCACAGCCAGGTCACCTGGGGAATACGCACAGCCAGGTCACCTGGGGATTACGCAGAGAGAGGTCACCTGGGGATTACGCACAGAGAGGTCACCTGGGGATTACACACAGAGAGGTCACCTGGGGATTACGCACAGAGAGGTCACATGGGGATTGCGCACAGAGAGGTCACCTGGGGATTACGCACAGAGAGGTCACCTGGGGATTACGCACAGAGATGTCACCTGGGGATTACGCACAGAGATGTCACCTGGGGATTACGCACAGAGAGGTCACCTGGGGATTACGCACAGAGAGGTCACCTGGGGATTACGCACAGAGAGGTCACCTGGGGATTGCGCACAGCGAGGTCACATGATGTTTACTGTATTATAAACTTGAGCGATCAGGTGTAATAGGGAATATGGGGAGGATACAGTTATTTATCCAATATATACACATTGACTTTCATAGTGAGAGAGAAATCGCCTGGTGCCACCACATCTGCACCTGTTACTAGGACCTCTGCAATATATTACATGTCAGTAGATACAGGTATAACTGGATATCAGCAATGTCTCTTACTTCCACACCCATTATGTGTGTTCTCTAATACAGATTCTCTCAGTTACAGGTTACATTGGCTCCGTCACATCACAGGGAGCTACAAACAGCAGCACCGGAGCACTGTCAGGTATATTGCTCCATCTACCAATGCAGGAAACTCCACCATTCCTGACTCCTCTATAGTAGCACTTACTCCTCACATGGGACTCTTAGTGTTATTTCCTGTCTTTCATCACACAGAGACCTCACCTGGGGACTACACACAGAGATGTCACATGGGCATCACACACAGAGACGTCACATGGGCATCACACACAGAGACGTCACATGGGCATCACACACAGAGACGTCACATGGGCATCACACACAGAGACGTCACACGGGCATCACAAACAGAGACGTCACACGGGCATCACAAACAGAGACGTCACATGGGCATCACACACAGAGACGTCACATGGGCATCACACACAGAGACGTCACATGGGCATCACACACAGAGACGTCACATGGGCATCACACACAGAGACGTCACATGGGCATCACACACAGAGACGTCACATGGGCATCACACACAGAGACGTCACATGGGCATCACACACAGAGACGTCACATGGGCATCACACACAGAGACGTCACATGGGCATCACACACAGAGACGTCACATGGGCATCACACACAGAGACGTCACATGGGCATCACACACAGAGACGTCACATGGGCATCACACACAGAGACGTCACATGGGCATCACACACAGAGACGTCACATGGGCATCACACACAGAGACGTCACATGGGCATCACACACAGAGACGTCACATGGGCATCACACACAGAGACGTCACATGGGCATCACACACAGAGACGTCACATGGGCATCACACACAGAGACGTCACATGGGCATCACACACAGAGACGTCACATGGGCATCACACACAGAGACGTCACATGGGCATCACACACAGAGACGTCACATGGGCATCACACACAGAGACGTCACATGGGCATCACACACAGAGACGTCACATGGGCATCACACACAGAGACGTCACATGGGCATCACACACAGAGACGTCACATGGGGATTACACACAGAGATGTCACCTGGGGACTACACACAGAGATGTCACCCGGGGATTACACACAGAGATGTCACCTGGGGATTACACACAGAGATGTCACCTGGGGATTACACACAGAGATGTCACCTGGGGATTACACACAGAGATGTCACCTGGGGATTACACACAGAGATGTCACCTGGGGATTACACACAGAGATGTCACCTGGGGATTACACACAGAGATGTCACCTGGGGACTACACACACAGAGATGTCACCTGGGGACTACACACACAGAGATGTCACCTAAGGATTACACACACAGAGATGTCACAACAGGATTACACACACAGAGATGTCACCTGGGGACTACACACACAGAGATGTCACCTGGGGACTACACACACAGAGATGTCACCTGGGGACTACACACACAGAGATGTCACCTAAGGATTACACACACAGAGATGTCACAACAGGATTACACACACAGAGATGTCACATGGGGATTGCACACGGAGACCTCACATGGGACTATTAGTGTTATTCCTGTCTCCTCCATCACATAGAGACCTCACATGGGGATTACACACAGGGACCTCACATGGGGACTACACACCGAGATGTCACATGGGGATTACACACAGAGAGGTAACCTGGGGATTACGCACAGAAAGGTCACCTGGGAATTACGCACTGAAAGGTCACCTGGGGATTACACACAGAGAAGTCACCTGTGGATTACGCACAGAGAGGTCACCTGTGGATTACGCAGAGAGAGGTCACCTGTGGATGGCGCACAGAGAGGTCACCTGTGGATTGCGCACAGATATGAGGATTACGCACAGATATGTCACCTGGGGATTACACACAGATATGTCACCTGGGGATTACACGCAGAGACCTCACATTGGACTATTAGTGTTATTCCTGGCTCCGTCCTCACCTGGGGACTACACACAGAGAGGTCACCTGGGGATTACGCACAGAGAGGTCACCTGGGGATTACGCACAGCCAGGTCACTTGGGGATTACGCACAGCCAGGTCACCTGGGGATTGCACACTGAGACGTATCATGGGGATTGCACACAGAGACGTCACATGGGACTATTAGTGTTATTCCTGGCTCCATCCTCACATGGGGACTACACACAGAGAGGTCACCCGGGGATTACGCACAGAGAGGTCACCCGGGGATTACGCACAGAGAGGTCACCCGGGGATTACGCACAGAGAGGTCACCCGGGGATTACGCACAGAGAGGTCACCCGGGGATTACGCACAGAGAGGTCACCCGGGGATTACGCACAGAGAGGTCACCCGGGGATTATGCACAGAGAGGTCACCCGGGGATTATGCACAGAGAGGTCACCCGGGGATTATGCACAGAGAGGTCACCCGGGGATTACGCCCAGAGAGGTCACCCGGGGATTACGCCCAGAGAGGTCACCCGGGGATTACGCCCAGAGAGGTCACCCGGGGATTACGCCCAGAGAGGTCACCCGGGGATTACGCCCAGAGAGGTCACCCGGGGATTACGCCCAGAGAGGTCACCCGGGGATTACGCCCAGAGAGGTCACCCGGGGATTCCGCCCAGCCAGGTCACCCGGGGATTCCGCCCAGCCAGGTCACCCGGGGATTCCGCCCAGCCAGGTCACCCGGGGATTCCGCCCAGCCAGGTCACCCGGGGATTCCGCCCAGCCAGGTCACCCGGGGATTCCGCCCAGCCAGGTCACCCGGGGATTCCGCCCAGCCAGGTCACCCGGGGATTCCGCCCAGCCAGGTCACCCGGGGATTCCGCCCAGCCAGGTCACCCGGGGATTCCGCCCAGCCAGGTCACCCGGGGATTCCGCCCAGCCAGGTCACCCGGGGATTCCGCCCAGCCAGGTCACCCGGGGATTCCGCCCAGAGAGGTCACATGGGAATTATGCCCAGAGAGGTCACATGGGGATTACGCACAGAGAGGTCACCCGGGGATTACGCACAGAGAGGTCACCCGGGGATTACGCACAGAGAGGTCACCCGGGGATTACGCCCAGCCAGGTCACCCGGGGATTACGCCCAGCCAGGTCACCCGGGGATTACGCCCAGCCAGGTCACCCGGGGATTACGCCCAGCCAGGTCACCCGGGGATTACGCCCAGCCAGGTCACCCGGGGATTACGCCCAGCCAGGTCACCCGGGGATTACGCCCAGCCAGGTCACCCGGGGATTACGCCCAGCCAGGTCACCCGGGGATTACGCACAGAGATGTCACATGAGGATTACGCACAGAGAGGTCACCTGGGGATTACGCACAGAGAGGTCACTTGATGTTTACTGTATTATGAACTTGAGCGATCAGGTGTAATAGGGAATATGGGGAGGATACAGTATTTTATCGAATATATACACATTGACTTACTAACGAGAGAGAAATTGCCTGGTGCCACCACATCTGCACCTGTTACTAGGACCTCTGCAATATATTACATGTCAGTAGATACAGGTATAACTGGATATCAGCAATGTCTCTTCCTTCCACACCCATTATGTGTGTTTTCTAATACAGATTCTCTCAGTTACAGGTTACATTGGCTCCGCCACATCACAGGGAGCTACAAACAGCAGCACCGGAGCAATGTCAGGTATATTGCTCCATCTACCAATGCAGGAAACTCCACCATTCCTGACTCCGCTATAGCAGCACTTACTCCTCACATGGGACTCTTAGTGTTATTTCCTGTCTTTCATCACACAGAGACCTCACCTGGGGACTACACACAGAGATGTCACATGGGCATCACACACAGAGATGTCACATGGGCATCACACACAGAGACATCACATGGGCATCACACACAGAGACGTCACATGGGCATCACACACAGAGACGTCACATGGGCATCACACACAGAGACGTCACATGGGCATCACACACACAGACGTCACATGGGCATCACACACAGAGACGTCACATGGGCATCACACACAGAGACGTCACATGGGCATCACACACAGAGACGTCACATGGGCATCACACACAGAGACGTCACATGGGCATCACACACAGAGACGTCACATGGGCATCACACACAGAGACGTCACATGGGCATCACACACAGAGACGTCACATGGGCATCACACACAAAGACGTCACATGGGCATCACACACAGAGATGTCACATGGGGACTACACACAGAGATGTCACCTGGGGATTACACACAGAGATGTCACCTGGGGATTACACACAGAGATGTCACCTGGGGATTACACACAGAGATGTCACCTGGGGATTACACACAGAGATGTCACCTGGGGATTACACACAGAGATGTCACCTGGGGATTACACACAGAGATGTCACCTGGGGATTACACACAGAGATGTCACCTGGGGATTACACACAGAGATGTCACCTGGGGATTACACACAGAGATGTCACCTGGGGATTACACACAGAGATGTCACCTGGGGACTACACACACAGAGATGTCACAACAGGATTACACACACAGAGATGTCACAACAGGATTACACACACAGAGATGTCACCTGGGGACTACACACACAGAGATGTCACCTGGGGACTACACACACAGAGATGTCACCTAAGGATTACACACACAGAGATGTCACAACAGGATTACACACACAGAGATGTCACATGGGGATTGCACACGGAGACCTCACATGGGACTATTAGTGTTATTCCTGTCTCCTCCATCACATAGAGACCTCACATGGGGATTACACACAGGGACCTCACATGGGGACTACACACCGAGATGTCACATGGGGATTACACACAGAGAGGTAACCTGGGGATTACGCACAGAAAGGTCACCTGGGAATTACGCACTGAAAGGTCACCTGGGGATTACACACAGAGAAGTCACCTGTGGATTACGCACAGAGAGGTCACCTGTGGATTACGCAGAGAGAGGTCACCTGTGGATGGCGCACAGAGAGGTCACCTGTGGATTGCGCACAGATATGAGGATTATGCACAGATATGTCACCTGGGGATTACACACAGATATGTCACCTGGGGATTACACGCAGAGACCTCACATTGGACTATTAGTGTTATTCCTGGCTCCGTCCTCACATGGGGACTACACACAGAGAGGTCACCTGGGGATTACGCACAGAGAGGTCACCTGGGGATTACGCACAGCCAGGTCACTTGGGGATTACGCACAGCCAGGTCACCTGGGGATTGCACACTGAGACGTATCATGGGGATTGCACACAGAGACGTCACATGGGACTATTAGTGTTATTCCTGGCTCCATCCTCACATGGGGACTACACACAGAAAGGTCACCCGGGGATTACGCACAGAGAGGTCACCCGGGGATTACGCACAGAGAGGTCACCCGGGGATTACGCACAGAGAGGTCACCCGGGGATTACGCACAGAGAGGTCACCCGGGGATTACGCACAGAGAGGTCACCCGGGGATTATGCACAGCCAGGTCACCCGAGGATTACGCACAGCCAGGTCACCTGGGGAATACGCACAGCCAGGTCACCTGGGGATTACGCCCAGCCTGGTCACCCGGGGATTACGCCCAGCCTGGTCACCCGGGGATTACGCCCAGCCTGGTCACCCGGGGATTACGCCCAGCCAGGTCACCCGGGGATTACGCCCAGCCTGGTCACCCGGGGATTCCGCCCAGCCAGGTCACCCGGGGATTCCGCCCAGCCAGGTCACCCGGGGATTCCGCCCAGCCAGGTCACCCGGGGATTCCGCCCAGCCAGGTCACCCGGGGATTCCGCCCAGCCAGGTCACCCGGGGATTACGCCCAGAGATGTCACATGAGGATTACGCCCAGAGAGGTCACATGGGGATTACGCACAGAGAGGTCACATGGGGATTACGCACAGAGAGGTCACATGGGGATTACGCACAGAGAGGTCACCCGGGGATTACGCACAGAGAGGTCACCCGGGGATTACGCCCAGCCAGGTCACCCGGGGATTACGCCCAGCCAGGTCACCCGGGGATTACGCCCAGCCAGGTCACCCGGGGATTACGCCCAGCCAGGTCACCCGGGGATTACGCCCAGCCAGGTCACCCGGGGATTACGCACAGAGATGTCACATGAGGATTACGCACAGAGAGGTCACCTGGGGATTACGCACAGAGAGGTCACTTGATGTTTACTGTATTATGAACTTGAGCGATCAGGTGTAATAGGGAATATGGGGAGGATACAGTATTTTATCGAATATATACACATTGACTTACTAACGAGAGAGAAATTGCCTGGTGCCACCACATCTGCACCTGTTACTAGGACCTCTGCAATATATTACATGTCAGTAGATACAGGTATAACTGGATATCAGCAATGTCTCTTCCTTCCACACCCATTATGTGTGTTCTCTAATACAGATTCTCTCAGTTACAGGTTACATTGGCTCCGCCACATCACAGGGAGCTACAAACAGCAGCACCGGAGCAATGTCAGGTATATTGCTCCATCTACCAATGCAGGAAACTCCACCATTCCTGACTCCGCTATAGCAGCACTTACTCCTCACATGGGACTCTTAGTGTTATTTCCTGTCTTTCATCACACAGAGACCTCACCTGGGGACTACACACAGAGATGTCACATGGGCATCACACACAGAGATGTCACATGGGCATCACACACAGAGACGTCACATGGGCATCACACACAGAGACGTCACATGGGCATCACACACAGAGACGTCACATGGGCATCACACACAGAGACGTCACATGGGCATCACACACACAGACGTCACATGGGCATCACACACACAGACGTCACATGGGCATCACACACAGAAACGTCACATGGGCATCACACACAGAGACGTCACATGGGCATCACACACAGAGACGTCACATGGGCATCACACACAGAGACGTCACATGGGCATCACACACAGAGACGTCACATGGGCATCACACACAGAGACGTCACATGGGCATCACACACAAAGACGTCACATGGGCATCACACACAGACGTCACATGGGCATCACACACAGAGACGTCACATGGGCATCACACACAGAGATGTCACATGGGGATTACACACAGAGATGTCACATGGGGACCACACACAGAGACCTCACATGGGACTATTAGTGTTATTCCTGGCTCCGTCCTCACATGGGGACTACACACAGAGATGTCACCCGGGGATTATGCACAGAGAGGTCACCTGGGGATTACGCACAGCCAGGTCACCTGGGGATTACGCACAGCCAGGTCACCTGGGGATTACGCACAGCCAGGTCACCTGGGGATTACGCACAGCCAGGTCACCTGGGGATTACGCACAGCCAGGTCACCTGGGGATTACGCACAGCCAGGTCACCTGGGGATTACGCACAGCCAGGTCACCTGGGGATTACGCACAGCCAGGTCACCTGGGGATTACGCACAGCCAGGTCACCTGGGGATTACGCACAGCCAGGTCACCTGGGGAATACGCACAGCCAGGTCACCTGGGGAATATGCACAGCCATGTCACCTGGGGATTACGCACAGCCAGGTCACCAGGGGATTACGCAGAGAGAGGTCACTTGGGGATTACACACAGAGAGGTCACATGGGGATTGCACACTAAGACGTCACATGGGGATTGCACACAGAGATGTCACCTGGGGATTACACACAGAGATGTCACATGAGGATTACGCACAGAGAGATCACCTGGGGATTACGCTCAGAGGTCATCTGGGGATTACGCACAGAGAGGTCACCTGGGGATTACGCACAGCGAGGTCAGATGATGTTTACTGTATTATAAACTTGAGCGATCAGGTGTAATAGGGAATATGGGGAGGATACAGTTATTTATCCAATATATACACATTGACTTTCTAACGAGAGAGAAATCGCCTGGTGCCACCACATCTGCACCTGTTACTAGGACCTCTGCAATATATTACATGTCAGTAGATACAGGTATAACTGGATATCAGCAATGTCTCTTCCTTCCACACCCATTATGTGTGTTCTCTAATACAGATTCTCTCAGTTACAGGTTACATTGGCTCCGTCACATCACAGGGAGCTACAAACAGCAGCACCGGAGCAATGTCAGGTATATTGCTCCATCTACCAATGCAGGAAACTCCACCATTCCTGACTCCTCTATAGCAGCACTTACTCCTCACATGGGACTCTTAGTGTTATTTCCTGTCTTTCATCACACAGAGACCTCACCTGGGGACTACACACAGAGATGTCACATGGGCATCACACACAGAGACGTCACATGGGCATCACACACAGAGACGTCACATGGGCATCACACACAGAGACGTCACATGGGGATCACACACAGAGACGTCACATCTGGATCACACACAGAGACGTCACATCTGGATCACACACAGATGTCACATGGGGATTACACACAGAGATGTCACATGGGGACTACACACAGAAACCTCACATGGGACTATTAGTGTTATTCCTGGCTCCGTCCTCACATGGGGACTACACACAGAGATGTCACCCGGGGATTATGCACAGAGAGGTCACCTGGGGATTACGCACAGAGAGGTCACCTGGGGATTACGCACAGCCAGGTCACCTCGGGATTACGCACAGCCAGGTCACCTGGGGATTACTTACAGCCAGGTCACCTGGGGATTACGCACAGCCAGGACACCTGGGGATTACGCACAGCCAGGTCACCTGGGGATTACGCACAGCCAGGTCATCCTGGGGATTACGCACAGCCAGGTCAACTGGGGATTACGCACAGCCAGGTCACCTGGGGATTACGCACAGCCAGGTCACCTGGGGATTACGCACAGCCAGGTCACCTGGGGAATACGCACAGCCAGGTCACCTTGGGAATACGCACAGCCAGGTCACCTGGGGATTACGCACAGCCAGGTCACCAGGGAATTACGCAGAGAGATGTCACCTGGGGATTACGCACAGATAGGTCACTTGGGGATTACACACAGAGAGGTCACATGGGGATTCCACACTAAGACGTCACATGGGGATTGCACACAGAGATGTCACCTGGGGATTACACACAGAGATGTCACATGAGGATTACGCACAGAGAGATCACCTGGGGATTACGCACAGAGGTCACCTGGGGATTACGCACAGAGATGTCACCTGGGGATTACGCACAGAGATGTCACCTGGGGATTACGCACAGAGATGTCACCTGGGGATTACGCACAGAGAGGTCACCTGGGGATTACGCACAGCGAGGTCACATGATGTTTACTGTATTATAAACTTGAGCGATCAGGAGTAATAGGGAATATGGGGAGGATACAGTTATTTATCCAATATATACACATTAACTTTCTATCGAGAGAGAAATCGCCTGGTGCCACCACATCTGCACCTGTTACTAGGACCTCTGCAATATATTACATGTCAGTAGATACAGGTATAACTGGATATCAGCAATGTCTCTTCCTTCCACACCCATTATGTGTGTTCTCTAATACAGATTCTCTCAGTTACAGGTTACATTGGCTCCGCCACATCACAGGGAGCTACAAACAGCAGCACCGGAGCAATGTCAGGTATATTGCTCCATCTACCAATGCAGGAAACTCCACCATTCCTGACTCCGCTATAGCAGCACTTACTCCTCACATGGGACTCTTAGTGTTATTTCCTGTCTTTCATCACACAGAGACCTCACCTGGGGACTACACACAGAGATGTCACATGGGCATCACACACAGAGATGTCACATGGGCATCACACACAGAGACGTCACATGGGCATCACACACAGAGATGTCACATGGGCATCACACACAGAGACGTCACATGGGCATCACACACAGAGACGTCACATGGGCATCACACACAGAGACGTCACATGGGCATCACACACACAGACGTCACATGGGCATCACACACAGAGACGTCACATGGGCATCACACACAGAGACGTCACATGGGCATCACACACAGAGACGTCACATGGGCATCACACACAGAGACGTCACATGGGCATCACACACAGAGACGTCACATGGGCATCACACACAGAGACGTCACATGGGCATCACACACAGAGACGTCACATGGGCATCACACACAGACGTCACATGGGCATCACACACAGAGACGTCACATGGGCATCACACACACAGACGTCACATGGGCATCACACACAGACGTCACATGGGCATCACACACAGAGACGTCACATGGGCATCACACACAGAGATGTCACATGGGGATTACACACAGAGATGTCACATGGGGACCACACACAGAGACCTCACATGGGACTATTAGTGTTATTCCTGGCTCCGTCCTCACATGGGGACTACACACAGAGATGTCACCCGGGGATTATGCACAGAGAGGTCACCTGGGGATTACGCACAGAGAGGTCACCTGGGGATTACGCACAGCCAGGTCACCTGGGGATTACGCACAGCCAGGTCACCAGGGGATTACGCACAGCCAGGTCACCTGGGGATTACGCACAGCCAGGTCACCTGGGGATTACGCACAGCCAGGTCACCTGGGGATTACGCACAGCCAGGTCACCTGGGGATTACGCACAGCCAGGTCACCTGGGGATTACGCACAGCCAGGTCACCTGAGGATTACGCACAGCCAGGTCACCTGGGGAATACGCACAGCCAGGTCACCTGGGGAATACGCACAGCCAGGTCACCAGGGGATTACGCAGAGAGAGGTCACTTGGGGATTACACACAGAGAGGTCACATGGGGATTGCACACTAAGACGTCACATGGGGATTGCACACAGAGATGTCACCTGGGGATTACACACAGAGATGTCACCTGGGGATTACACACAGAGATGTCACATGAGGATTACGCACAGAGAGATCACCTGGGGATTACGCACAGAGGTCACCTGGGGATTACGCACAGAGAGGTCACCTGGGGATTACGCACAGCGAGGTCAGATGATGTTTACTGTATTATAAACTTGAGCGATCAGGTGTAATAGGGAATATGGGGAGGATACAGTTATTTATCCAATATATACACATTGACTTTCTAACGAGAGAGAAATCGCCTGGTGCCACCACATCTGCACCTGTTACTAGGACCTCTGCAATATATTACATGTCAGTAGATACAGGTATAACTGGATATCAGCAATGTCTCTTACTTCCACACCCATTATGTGTGTTCTCTAATACAGATTCTCTCAGTTACAGGTTACATTGGCTCCGTATCATCACAGGGAGCTACAAACAGCAGCACCGGAGCAATGTCAGGTATATTGCTCCATCTACCAATGCAGGAAACTCCACCATTCCTGACTCCTCTATAGCAGCACTTACTCCTCACATGGGACTCTTAGTGTTATTTCCTGTCTTTCATCACACAGAGACCTCACCTGGGGACTACACACAGAGATGTCACATGGGCATCACACACAGAGACGTCACATGGGCATCACACACAGAGACGTCACATGGGCATCACACACAGAGACGTCACATGGGCATCACACACAGAGACGTCACATGGGCATCACACACAGAGACGTCACATGGGCATCACACACAGAGACGTCACATGGGCATCACACACAGAGACGTCACATGGGCATCACACACAGAGATGTCACATGGGGATTACACACAGAGACCTCACATGGGACTATTAGTGTTATTCCTGGCTCCGTCCTCACATGGGGACTACACACAGAGATATCACCCGGGGATTACACACAGAGATGTCACCTGGGGATTACACACAGAGATGTCACCTGGGGACTACACACACAGAGATGTCACAAAAGGATTACACACACAGAGATGTCACATGGGGATTGCACACAGAGACCTCACATGGGACTATTAGTGTTATTCCTGTCTCCTCCATCACATAGAGACCTCACATGGGGATTACACACAGGGACCTCACATGGGGACTACACACCGAGATGTCACATGGGGATTACACACAGAGAGGTAACCTGGGGATTACGCACAGAAAGGTCACCTGGGAATTACGCACTGAAAGGTCACCTGTGGATTACGCACAGAGAGGTCACCTGTGGATTACGCAGAGAGAGGTCACCTGTGGATGGCGCACAAAGAGGTCACCTGTGGATTGCGCACAGATATGAGGATTACGCACAGATATGTCACCTGGGGATTACACACAGATATGTCACCTGGGGATTACACGCAGAGACCTCACATTGGACTATTAGTGTTATTCCTGGCTCCGTCCTCACATGGGGACTACGCACAGAGAGGTCACCTGGGGATTACGCACAGAGAGGTCACCTGGGTATTACGCACAGAGAGGTCACCTGGGGATTACGCACAGAGAGGTCACCTGGGGATTACGCACAGCCAGGTCACTTGGGGATTACGCACAGCCAGGTCACCTGGGGATTGCACACGGAGACGTATCATGGGGATTACACACAGATATGTCACCTGGGGATTACACGCAGAGACCTCACATGGGACTATTAGTGTTATTCCTGGCTCCATCCTCACATGGGGACTACACACAGAGAGGTCACCCGGGGATTACGCACAGAGAGGTCACCCGGGGATTACGCACAGAGAGGTCACCCGGGGATTACGCACAGAGAGGTCACCCGGGGATTACGCACAGAGAGGTCACCCGGGGATTACGCACAGAGAGGTCACCCGGGGATTACGCACAGAGAGGTCACCCGGGGATTACGCCCAGAGAGGTCACCCGGGGATTACGCCCAGAGAGGTCACCCGGGGATTACGCCCAGAGAGGTCACCCGGGGATTACGCCCAGAGAGGTCACCCGGGGATTACGCCCAGAGAGGTCACCCGGGGATTACGCCCAGAGAGGTCACCCGGGGATTACGCCCAGAGAGGTCACCCGGGGATTACGCCCAGAGAGGTCACCCGGGGATTACGCCCAGAGAGGTCACCCGGGGATTACGCCCAGCCAGGTCACCCGGGGATTACGCCCAGCCAGGTCACCCGGGGATTACGCCCAGCCAGGTCACCCGGGGATTACGCCCAGCCAGGTCACCTGGGGATTACGCCCAGCCAGGTCACCCGGGGATTACGCCCAGCCAGGTCACCCGGGGATTACGCCCAGCCAGGTCACCCGGGGATTACGCCCAGCTAGGTGACCCGGGGATTACGCACAGAGATGTCACATGAGGATTACGCACAGAGAGGTCACCTGGGGATTACGCACAGAGAGGTCACCTGGGGATTACGCACAGCGAGGTCACTTGATGTTTACTGTATTATAAACTTGAGCGATCAGGTGTAATAGGGAATATGGGGAGGATACAGTATTTTATCGAATATATACACATTGACTTACTAACGAGAGAGAAATTGCCTGGTGCCACCACATCTGCACCTGTTACTAGGACCTCTGCAATATATTACATGTCAGTAGATACAGGTATAACTGGATATCAGCAATGTCTCTTCCTTCCACACCCATTATGTGTGTTCTCTAATACAGATTCTCTCAGTTACAGGTTACATTGGCTCCGTCACATCACAGGGAGCTACAAACAGCAGCACCGGAGCAATGTCAGGTATATTGCTCCATCTACCAATGCAGGAAACTCCACCATTCCTGACTCCTCTATAGCAGCACTTACTCCTCACATGGGACTCTTAGTGTTATTTCCTGTCTTTCATCACACAGAGACCTCACCTGGGGACTACACACAGAGATGTCACATGGGCATCACACACAGAGACGTCACATGGGCATCACACACAGAGACGTCACGTCTGGATCACACACAGATGTCACATGGGGATTACACACAGAGATGTCACATGGGGACTACACACAGAGACCTCACATGGGACTATTAGTGTTATTCCTGGCTCCGTCCTCACATGGGGACTACACACAGAGATGTCACCCGGGGATTATGCACAGAGAGGTCACCTGGGGATTACGCACAGAGAGGTCACCTGGGGATTACGCACAGCCAGGTCACCCGGGGATTACGCCCAGCCAGGTCACCCGGGGATTACGCCCAGCCAGGTCACCCGGGGATTACGCCCAGCCAGGTCACCCGGGGATTACGCCCAGCCAGGTCACCCGGGGATTACGCCCAGCCAGGTGACCCGGGGATTACGCCCAGCCAGGTGACCCGGGGATTACGCCCAGCCAGGTGACCCGGGGATTACGCACAGAGATGTCACATGAGGATTACGCACAGAGAGGTCACCTGGGGATTACGCACAGAGAGGTCACCTGGGGATTACGCACAGCGAGGTCACTTGATGTTTACTGTATTATAAACTTGAGCGATCAGGTGTAATAGGGAATATGGGGAGGATACAGTATTTTATCGAATATATACACATTGACTTACTAACGAGAGAGAAATTGCCTGGTGCCACCACATCTGCACCTGTTACTAGGACCTCTGCAATATATTACATGTCAGTAGATACAGGTATAACTGGATATCAGCAATGTCTCTTCCTTCCACACCCATTATGTGTGTTCTCTAATACAGATTCTCTCAGTTACAGGTTACATTGGCTCCGTCACATCACAGGGAGCTACAAACAGCAGCACCGGAGCAATGTCAGGTATATTGCTCCATCTACCAATGCAGGAAACTCCACCATTCCTGACTCCTCTATAGCAGCACTTACTCCTCACATGGGACTCTTAGTGTTATTTCCTGTCTTTCATCACACAGAGACCTCACCTGGGGACTACACACAGAGATGTCACATGGGCATCACACACAGAGACGTCACATGGGCATCACACACAGAGACGTCACGTCTGGATCACACACAGATGTCACATGGGGATTACACACAGAGATGTCACATGGGGACTACACACAGAGACCTCACATGGGACTATTAGTGTTATTCCTGGCTCCGTCCTCACATGGGGACTACACACAGAGATGTCACCCGGGGATTATGCACAGAGAGGTCACCTGGGGATTACGCACAGAGAGGTCACCTGGGGATTACGCACAGAGAGGTCACCTGGGGATTACGCACAGCCAGGTCACCTGGGGATTACGCACAGCCAGGTCACCTGGGGATTACGCACAGCCAGGTCACCTGGGGATTACGCACAGCCAGGTCACCTGGGGATTACGCACAGCCAGGTCACCTGGGGATTACGCAGAGAGATGTCACCAGGGGATTACGCACAGATAGGTCACTTGGGGATTACACACAGAGAGGTCACATGGGGATTGCACACTAAGACGTCACATGGGGATTGCACACAGAGATGTCACATGAGGATTACGCACAGAGAGATCACCTGGGGATTACGCACAGAGGTCACCTGGGGATTACGCACAGAGATGTCACCTGGGGATTACACACAGCGAGGTCACATGATGTTTACTGTATTATAAACTTGAGCGATAAGGTGTAATAGGGAATATGGGGAGGATACAGTTATTTATCCAATATATACACATTGACTTTCTAACGAGAGAGAAATCGCCTGGTGCCACCACATCTGCACCTGTTACTAGGACCTCTGCAATATATTACATGTCAGTAGATACAGGTATAACTGGATATCAGCTATGTATCTTCCTTCCACAACCATTATGTGTGTTCTCTAATACAGATTCTCTCAGTTACAGGTTACATTGGCTCCGTCACATCACAGGGAGCTACAAACAGCAGCACCGGAGCAATGTCAGGTATATTGCTCCATCTACCAATGCAGGAAACTCCACCATTCCTGACTCCTCTATAGCAGCACTTACTCCTCACATGGGACTCTTAGTGTTATTTCCTGTCTTTCATCACACAGAGACCTCACCTGGGGACTACACACAGAGATGTCACATGGGCATCACACACAGAGACGTCACATGGGCATCACACACAGAGACGTCACATGGGCATCACACACAGAGACGTCACATGGGCATCACACACAGAGACGTCACATGGGCATCACACACAGAGACGTCCCATGGGCATCACACACAGAGACGTCCCATGGGCATCACACACAGAGACGTCCCATGGGCATCACACACAGAGACGTCCCATGGGCATCACACACAGAGACGTCCCATGGGCATCACACACAGAGACGTCCCATGGGCATCACACACAGAGACGTCCCATGGGCATCACACACAGAGACGTCCCATGGGCATCACACACAGAGACGTCCCATGGGCATCACACACAGAGACGTCCCATGGGCATCACACACAGAGACGTCCCATGGGCATCACACACAGAGACGTCACATGGGCATCACACACAGAGACGTCACATGGGCATCACACACAGAGACGTCACATGGGCATCACACACAGAGACGTCACATGGGCATCACACACAGAGACGTCACATGGGCATCACACACAGAGACGTCACATGGGGATCACACACAGATACGTCACATGGGGATCACACACAGAGACCTCACATGGGACTATTACTGTTATTCCTGGCTCCGTCCTCACATGGGGACTACACACAGAGATGTCACCCGGGGATTATGCACAGAGAGGTCACCTGGGGATTACGCACAGAGAGGTCACCTGGGGATTACGCACAGCCAGGTCACCTGGGGATTACGCACAGCCAGGTCACCTGGGGATTACGCACAGCCAGGTCACCTGGGGATTACGCACAGCCAGGTCACCTGGGGATTACGCACAGCCAGGTCACCTGGGGATTACGCACAGCCAGGTCACCTGGGGAATACGCACAGCCAGGTCACCTGGGGAATACGCACAGCCATGTCACCTGGGGATTACGCACAGCCAGGTCACCAGGGGATTACGCAGAGAGATGTCACCTGGGGATTACGCACAGAGAGGTCACCTGGGGATTACACACAGAGAGGTCACATGGGGATTGCACACTAAGACATCACATGGGGATTGCGCACAGAGACGTCACCTGTGGATTACGCACAGAGAGATCACCTGGGGATTACGCACAGAGAGGTCACCTGGGGATTACGCACAGCGAGGTCACATGATGTTTACTGTATTATAAACTTGAGCGATCAGGTGTAATAGGGAATATGGGGAGGATACAGTTATTTATCCAATATATACACATTGACTTACTAACGAGAGAGAAATTGCCTGGTGCCACCACATCTGCACCTGTTACTAGGACCTCTGCAATATATTACATGTCAGTAGATACAGGTATAACTGGATATCAGCAATGTCTCTTCCTTCCACACCCATTATGTGTGTTCTCTAATACAGATTCTCTCAGTTACAGGTTACATTGGCTCCGTCACATCACAGGGAGCTACAAACAGCAGCACCGGAGCAATGTCAGGTATATTGCTCCATCTACCAATGCAGGAAACTCCACCATTCCTGACTCCTCTATAGCAGCACTTACTCCTCACATGGGACTCTTAGTGTTATTTCCTGTCTTTCATCACACAGAGACCTCACCTGGGGACTACACACAGAGATGTCACATGGGCATCACACACAGAGACGTCCCATGGGCATCACACACAGAGACGTCACATGGGCATCACACACAGAGAGGTCACATGGGCCACACACAGAGAGACGTCACATGGGCATCACACACAGAGACGTCACATGGGCATCACACACAGAGACGTCACATGGGCATCACACACAGAGACGTCACATGGGCATCACACACAGAGATGTCACATGGGCATCACACACAGAGACGTCACATGGGCATCACACACAGAGACGTCACATGGGCATCACACACAGAGACGTCACATGGGCATCACACACAGAGACGTCACATGGGCATCACACACAGAGACGTCACATGGGCATCACACACAGAGACGTCACATGGGCATCACACACAGAGACGTCACATGGGCATCACACACAGAGACGTCACATGGGCATCACACACAGAGACGTCACATGGGCATCACACACAGACGTCACATGGGGATCACACACAGAGATGTCACATGGGGACTACACACAGAGACCTCACATGGGACTATTACTGTTATTCCTGGCTCCGTCCTCACATGGGGACTACACACAGAGATGTCACCCGGGGATTATGCACAGAGAGGTCACCTGGGGATTACGCACAGAGAGGTCACCTGGGGATTACGCACAGAGAGGTCACCTGGGGATTACGCACAGCCAGGTCACCTGGGGATTACGCACAGCCAGGTCACCTGGGGATTACGCACAGCCAGGTCACCTGGGGATTACGCACAGCCAGGTCACCTGGGGATTACGCACAGCCAGGTCACCTGGGGATTACGCACAGCCAGGTCACCTGAGGATTATGCACAGCCAGGTCACCTGGGGATTACGCACAGCCAGGTCACCTGGGGATTACGCACAGCCAGGTCACCTGGGGAATACGCACAGCCAGGTCACCTGGGGAATACGCACAGCCAGGTCACCTGGGGAATACGCACAGCCAGGTCACCTGGGGAATACGCACAGCCAGGTCACCTGGGGAATACGCACAGCCAGGTCACCAGGGTATTACGCAGAGAGATATCACCTGGGGATTACGCACAGAGAGGTCACTTGGGGATTACACACAGAGAGGTCACTTGGGGATTGCACACTAAAACGTCACCTGGGGATTACACACAGAGATGTCACATGAGGATTACGCACAGAGAGATCACCTGTGGATTACGCACAGAGGTCACCTGGGGATTACTCACAGAGAGGTCACCTGGGGATTACACACAGAGAGGTCACCTGGGGATTACGCACAGCGAGGTCACATGATGTTTACTGTATTATAAACTTGAGCGATCAGGTGTAATAGGGAATATGGGGAGGATACAGTTATTTATCCAATATATACACATTGACTTTCTAACGAGAGAGAAATCGCCTGGTGCCACCACATCTGCACCTGTTACTAGGACCTCTGCAATATATTACATGTCAGTAGATACAGGTATAACTGGATATCAGCTATGTCTCTTCCTTCCAGACCCATTATTTGTGTTCTCTAATTCAGATTCTCTCAGTTACAGGTTACATTGGCTCCGTCACATCACAGGGAGCTACAAACAGCAGCACCGGAGCAATGTCAGGTATATTGCTCCATCTACCAATGCAGGAAACTCCACTCCTCTATAGCAGCACTTACTCCTCACATGGGACTATTAGTGTTATTTCCTGTCTTTCATCACACAGAGACCTCACATGGGGACTACACACAGAGATGTCACATGAGGAATACACACAGAGATGTCACATGAGGATTACACACAGAGATGTCACATGAGGATTACACAGAGGGATGTCAACTGGGGATTACACACAGAGATGTCACCTGGGGACTACACACAGAGATGTCACCTGGGGACTACACACAGAGATGTCACCTGGGGACTACACACAGAGATGTCACCTGGGGACTACACACAGAGATGTCACCTGGGGACTACACACAGAGATGTCACCTGGGGACTACACACAGAGATGTCACCTGGGGACTACACACAGAGATGTCACCTGGGGACTACACACAGAGATGTCACCTGGGGACTACACACAGAGATGTCACCTGGGGACTACACACAGAGATGTCACCTGGGGACTACACACAGAGATGTCACCTGGGGACTGCACACAGAGATGTCACCTGGGGACTGCACACAGAGATGTCACCTGGGGACTGCACACACAGAGATGTCACATAAGGATTACACACACAGAGATGTCACAAAAGGATTACACACACAGATGTCACAAGGGGATTGCACACAGAGACCTCACATGGGACTATTAGTGTTATTCCTGTCTCCTCCATCACATAGAGACCTCACATGGGGATTACACATAGGGACCTCACATGGGGATTACACACAGAGATGTCACCTGGGGATTACACACAGAGATGTCACCTGGGGATTACACACAGAGATGTCACCTGGGGACTACACACAGAGATGTCACATGGGACTATTACTGTTATTCCTGTGTCCTTCATCACACAGAGACCTCACATGGGGATTACACATAGGGACCTCACATGGGGACTACACACCGAGATGTCACATGGGGATTACGCACAGAGAGGTCACCTGTGGATTGCGCACAGAGAGGTCACCTGTGGATTGCGCACAGAGAGGTCACCTGTGGATTGCGCACAGAGAGGTCACCTGTGGATTGCGCACAGAGAGGTCACCTGTGGATTGCGCACAGAGAGGTCACCTGTGGATTGCGCACAGAGAGGTCACCTGTGGATTGCGCACAGAGAGGTCACCTGTGGATTGCGCACAGAGAGGTCACCTGTGGATTGCGCACAGAGAGGTCACCTGTGGATTGCGCACAGAGAGGTCACCTGTGGATTGCGCACAGAGAGGTCACCTGTGGATTGCGCACAGAAAGGTCACCTGTGGATTGCGCACAGAAAGGTCACCTGTGGATTGCGCACAGAGAGGTCACCTGTGGATTGCGCACAGAGAGGTCACCTGTGGATTGCGCACAGAGAGGTCACCTGTGGATTGCGCACAGAGAGGTCACCTGTGGATTGCGCACAGAGAGGTCACCTGTGGATTGCGCACAGAGAGGTCACCTGTGGATTGCGCACAGAGAGGTCACCTGTGGATTGCGCACAGAGAGGTCACCTGTGGATTGCGCACAGAGAGGTCACCTGTGGATTGCGCACAGAGAGGTCACCTGTGGATTGCGCACAGAGAGGTCACCTGGGGATTGCGCACACAGAGATGTCACCTGGGGATTGCGCACACAGAGATGTCACCTGGGGATTACACACAGAGATGTCACCTGGGGATTACACACAGGGATGTCACTTTGGGATTACACACAGAGATGTCACTTTGGGATTACACACAGAGATGTCACTTTGGGATTACACACAGAGATGTCACTTTGGGATTACACACAGAGATGTCACCTGGGGACTACACCCAGAGATGTCACATGGGACTATTACTGTTATTCCTGTGTCCTTCATCACACAGAGACCTCACTTGGGGACTACACACAGAGATATCATATGAGGACAGAGAGGTCACCCGGGGATTACGCACAGAGAGGTCACCCGGGGATTACGCACAGAGAGGTCACCCGGGGATTACGCACAGAGAGGTCACCCGGGGATTACGCACAGAGAGGTCACCCGGGGATTACGCACAGAGAGGTCACCCGGGGATTACGCACAGAGAGGTCACCCGGGGATTACGCACAGAGAGGTCACCCGGGGATTACGCACAGAGAGGTCACCCGGGGATTACGCACAGAGAGGTCACCCGGGGATTACGCACAGAGAGGTCACCCGGGGATTACGCACAGAGAGGTCACCCGGGGATTACGCACAGAGAGGTCACCCGGGGATTATGCACAGAGAGGTCACCCGGGGATTACGCATAGCCAGGTCACCTGGGGATTACGCACAGCCAGGTCACCTGGGGATTACTTACAGAGAGGTCACATGAGGATTACGCACAGAGAGGTCACCTGGGGATTATGCACAGAGAGGTCACCTGGGGATTATGCACAGAGAGGTCACCCGGGGATTACGCACAGAGAGGTCACCCGGGGATTACGCACAGAGAGGTCACCCGGGGATTACGCATAGCCAGGTAACCTGGGGATTACGCACAGCCAGGTCACCTGTGGATTTTGCACAGCCAGGTCACCTGGGGATTACTTACAGAGAGGTCACATGAGGATTACGCACAGAGAGGTCACCTGGGGATTATGCACAGAGAGGTCACCTGGGGATTATGCACAGCGAGGTCACATGATGTTTACTGTATTATAAACTTGAGCGATCTTGTGTAATATGGAATATGGGGAGGATACAGTACTTTATCCAATATATACACATTGACTTACTAACGAGAGAGAAATTGCCTGGTGCCACCACATCTGCACCTGTTACTAGGACCTCTGCAATATATTACATGTCAGTAGATACAGGTATAACTGGATATCAGCAATGTCTCTTCCTTCCACACCCATTATGTGTGTTCTCTAATACATATTCTCTCAGTTACAGGTTACATTGGCTCCGTCACATCACAGGGAGCTACAAACAGCAGCACCGGCGCAATGTCAGGTATATTGCTCCATCTACCAATGCAGGAAACTCCACCATTCCCCACTCCTCTATAGCAGCACTTACTCCTCACATGGGACTCTTAGTGTTATTTCCTGTCTTTCATCACACAGAGACCTCACATGGGGACTACACACAGAGATGTCACCTGGGGATTACACACAGAGACCTCACATGGGACTATTAGTGTTATTCTTTTCTCCTCCATCACATAGAGACCTCACATGGGGATTAGACACAGAGACCTCACATGGGGATTAGACACAGAGACGTCACATGGGGATTAGACACAGGTACCTCACATGGGGACTACACACAGGTACCTCACATGGGGACTACACACCGAGATGTCACCTGGGGATTACACACGGAGAGGTCACCTGGGGATTACGCACAGAGAGGTCACCTGGGGATTACGCACAGAGAGGTCACCTGGGGATTACGCACACACAGATGTCACCTGGGGACTACACACACACAGATGTCACCTGGGGACTACACACACACAGATGTCACCTGGGGACTACACACACACAGATGTCACCTGGGGACTACACACACACAGATGTCACCTGGGGACTACACACACAGATGTCACCTGGGGACTACACACACAGATGTCACATGGGGATTACACACAGATACCTCACATGGGACTATTAGTGTTATTCCTGTCTCCTCCATCACATAGAGACCTCACATGGGGATTAGGCAGAGACCTCACATGGGGATTACACAGATACCTCAAATGGGGATTACACACAGGGAACTCACATGGGGACTAGACACCGAGATGTCACATGGGGATTATGCACAGAGAGGTGGATTGCGCACAGAGAGGTCACCTGTGGATTGCGCACAGAGAGGTCACCTGGGGATTGCGCACAGAGAGGTCACCTGGGGATTGCGCACAGAGAGGTCACCTGGGGATTGCGCACAGAGAGGTCACCTGGGGATTGCGCACAGAGAGGTCACCTGGGGATTGCGCACAGAGAGGTCACCTGGGGATTGCGCACAGAGAGGTCACCTGGGGATTGCGCACAGAGAGGTCACCTGGGGATTGCGCACAGAGAGGTCACCTGGGGATTGCGCACAGAGAGGTCACCTGGGGATTGCGCACAGAGAGGTCACCTGGGGATTGCGCACAGAGAGGTCACCTGGGGATTGCGCACAGAGAGGTCACCTGGGGATTGCGCACAGAGAGGTCACCTGGGGATTGCGCACAGAGAGGTCACCTGGGGATTGCGCACAGAGAGGTCACCTGGGGATTGCGCACAGAGAGGTCACCTGGGGATTGCGCACAGAGAGGTCACCTGGGGTTTGCGCACAGAGAGGTCACCTGGGGATTGCGCACAGAGATGTCACCTGGGGACTACACCCAGAGATGTCACATGGGACTATTACTGTTATTCTTGTGTCCTTCATCACACAGAGACCTCACTTGGGGACTACACACAGAGATATCATATGAGGACAGAGAGGTCACCCGGGGATTATGCACAGAGAGGTCACCCGGGGATTACGCACAGAGAGGTCACCCGGGGATTACGCACAGAGAGGTCACCCGGGGATTACGCACAGAGAGGTCACCCGGGGATTACGCACAGAGAGGTCACCCGGGGATTACGCACAGAGAGGTCACCCGGGGATTACGCACAGAGAGGTCACCCGGGGATTACGCACAGAGAGGTCACCCGGGGATTACGCACAGAGAGGTCACCCGGGGATTACGCACAGAGAGGTCACCCGGGGATTACGCACAGAGAGGTCACCCGGGGATTACGCACAGAGAGGTCACCCGGGGATTACGCACAGAGAGGTCACCCGGGGATTACGCATAGCCAGGTCACCTGTGGATTTTGCACAGCCAGGTCACCTGGGGATTACTTACAGAGATGTCACATGAGGATTACGCACAGAGAGGTCACCTGGGGATTATGCACAGAGAGGTCACCTGGGGATTATGCACAGAGAGGTCACCCGGGGATTACGCACAGAGAGGTCACCCGGGGATTACGCACAGAGAGGTCACCCGGGGATTACGCACAGAGAGGTCACCCGGGGATTACGCACAGAGAGGTCACCCGGGGATTACGCATAGCCAGGTCACCTGGGGATTACGCACAGCCAGGTCACCTGTGGATTACTTACAGAGATGTCACATGAGGATTACGCACAGAGAGGTCACCTGGGGATTATGCACAGAGAGGTCACCTGGGGATTATGCACAGCGAGGTCACATGATGTTTACTGTATTATAAACTTGAGCGATCTTGTGTAATATGGAATATGGGGAGGATACAGTACTTTATCCAATATATACACATTGACTTACTAACGAGAGAGAAATTGCCTGGTGCCACCACATCTGCACCTGTTACTAGGACCTCTGCAATATATTACATGTCAGTAGATACAGGTATAACTGGATATCAGCAATGTCTCTTCCTTCCACACCCATTATGTGTGTTCTCTAATACATATTCTCTCAGTTACAGGTTACATTGGCTCCGTCACATCACAGGGAGCTACAAACAGCAGCACCGGCGCAATGTCAGGTATATTGCTCCATCTACCAATGCAGGAAACTCCACCATTCCCCACTCCTCTATAGCAGCACTTACTCCTCACATGGGACTCTTAGTGTTATTTCCTGTCTTTCATCACACAGAGACCTCACATGGGGACTACACACAGAGATGTCACCTGGGGATTACACACAGAGACCTCACATGGGACTATTAGTGTTATTCTTTTCTCCTCCATCACATAGAGACCTCACATGGGGATTAGACACAGAGACCTCACATGGGGATTAGACACAGAGACCTCACATGGGGATTAGACACAGGTACCTCACATGGGGACTACACACAGGTACCTCACATGGGGACTACACACCGAGATGTCACCTGGGGATTACACACGGAGAGGTCACCTGGGGATTACGCACAGAGAGGTCACCTGGGGATTACGCACAGAGAGGTCACCTGGGGACTACACACACACAGATGTCACCTGGGGACTACACACACACAGATGTCACCTGGGGACTACACACACACAGATGTCACCTGGGGACTACACACACACAGATGTCACCTGGGGACTACACACACACAGATGTCACCTGGGGACTACACACACAGATGTCACATGGGGATTACACACAGATACCTCACATGGGACTATTAGTGTTATTCCTGTCTCCTCCATCACATAGAGACCTCACATGGGGATTAGGCAGAGACCTCACATGGGGATTACACAGATACCTCAAATGGGGATTACACACAGGGAACTCACATGGGGACTAGACACCGAGATGTCACATGGGGATTACGCACAGAGAGGTCACCTGTGGATTGCGCACAGAGAGGTCACCTGTGGATTGCGCACAGAGAGGTCACCTGGGGATTGCGCACAGAGAGGTCACCTGGGGATTGCGCACAGAGAGGTCACCTGGGGATTGCGCACAGAGAGGTCACCTGGGGATTGCGCACAGAGAGGTCACCTGGGGATTGCGCACAGAGAGGTCACCTGGGGATTGCGCACAGAGAGGTCACCTGGGGATTGCGCACAGAGAGGTCACCTGGGGATTGCGCACAGAGAGGTCACCTGGGGATTGCGCACAGAGAGGTCACCTGGGGATTGCGCACAGAGAGGTCACCTGGGGATTGCGCACAGAGAGGTCACCTGGGGATTGCGCACAGAGAGGTCACCTGGGGATTGCGCACAGAGAGGTCACCTGGGGATTGCGCACAGAGAGGTCACCTGGGGATTGCGCACAGAGAGGTCACCTGGGGATTGCGCACAGAGAGGTCACCTGGGGTTTGCGCACAGAGAGGTCACCTGGGGTTTGCGCACAGAGAGGTCACCTGGGGTTTGCGCACAGAGAGGTCACCTGGGGTTTGCGCACAGAGAGGTCACCTGGGGATTGCGCACAGAGAGGTCACCTGGGGATTGCGCACAGAGAGGTCACCTGGGGATTGCGCACAGAGAGGTCACCTGGGGATTGCGCACAGAGGGGTCACCTGGGGATTGCGCACAGAGGGGTCACCTGGGGATTAGGCACAGAGAGGTCACCTGGGGATTAGGCACAGAGAGGTCACCTGGGGATTAGGCACAGAGAGGTCACCTGGGGATTAGGCACAGAGATGTCACATGGGGATTACGCACACAGAGAGATGTCACATGGGGATTACGCACACAGAGAGATGTCACATGGGGATTACGCACACAGAGAGATGTCACATGGGGATTACACACAGATGTCACATGGGGATTACACACAGATGTCACATGGGGATTACACACAGATGTCACATGGGGATTGCACACAGAGACGTCACATGGGGATTGCACACAGAGACGTCACATGGGGATTGCACACAGAGACGTCACATGGGGTTTGAACACAGAGACGTCACATGGGGTTTGAACATAGAGACGTCACATGGGGATTGGACACAGAGACTGTGATATTATTGCATTAGATATGCCTAAAGTTTGTAGACACTCCCTGTATGTGAAAGCCTGAATCTTTAGTGATGGTCCCTAGAACCATGTGGAATGCTGGGAAGTGGATGTAGTCTTGTGTACAGTATGTCTATAGTTTGCAAATGGCTGAATAAAGAGCATAGCAGGTGAAACCCATGCATCAGTGTCCATATGAATGCATATACAGACATGCAAACAAAACATGGTGTCAGAAGAAGTGTAAATGGACTCTGCTAGTGCTTAGAGTGTGAGATGATCCTGCACAAGTCTGCAAAGCTGTGATACTCAGTGTGTGCAAACTCTGCCTCGTGCTCTTGTCACATCAGACTGTGAGTAGCAATGGATAAGCTGTCTCCTCCAACAGGCATGCACATGTCTGGTAACTCGTCTGAAAACTGGAAAAGATTTAAACAAAGGTTTAATATTTACCTTACTGCATGTGGAGCAGATAATGGGGAAGATGAGACCAAGGCATCCATTTTCCTCCATGTGATAGGAGAGGATGTGCTGGACATTTACAGAATATGGTTTTAAACTCTATAATGCAAAAGTTTGAAGACTACTTTGTACCAAGAAACAATGTGACACATGGAAGATATGTGAAGTTTTTCACTTGTGATCAGAAGAATGGAGATACATGTGATCAGTATGTTACAGAGCTGCAATCACTCAGCAAAACCTGTGAGTTTGGTGATTTAAAGGATTCACTGATTAGAGATCGTTTTGTATGTGGAATACCTAATAATGGACTCAGAGAGAGATTGCTGAGAGAGACAGATTTAACACTAGATAAGGCAGTGATATGTGCAGGAATGACAAAGCTTCAAGCTAAAACCCTATACAAGGTAACTGATGGTGCTGTACATGTTGTGAAGAAAACAGAGCCAAACAGAACACCATTCTCTAAAATGAAGCAGTAGAAGTCACAGACTAACAGAGAAATGTGTAATAGATTTGGAAATAATCACAATCCTAAAATGTGCCCAGTTTATGGTAAAACCTGCATGAAATGTGGTACAATGAATCACTTTGCCAAATGCTGTAACACCAAAAGTGAAGCAAACACAGTGCACACTGTTACACACTATTACACACAGTGCACACTGTTACACACTATTACACACAGTGCACACTGTTACACACTATTACAAACAGTGCACATTATTACACACAGTGCACACTGTTACACACTATTACACACAGTGCACACTGTTACACACTATTACACACAGTGCACACTGTTACACACTATTACACACAGTGCACAGTTACACACTATTACACACAGTGCACACTGTTACACACTATTACACACAGTGCACACTGTTACACAAGCTGAGACTGAAGAGATTTTTGTGGATACCATTGAGCTGTGCAGTGCAGATAAGAAGGAATGGGTTGTTCCTTTAACAGTGAACAAGATTGTCATTCCCTTTAAGCTTGATACAGACGCACAGGTTAATCTAATATCTTTTCAATACTATAATAGTTTTAGAGTAAAACCTAAAATTCATCCAGCCAATGTGAAAGTTGCAGGCTATACTGGTGAGAAAATTCCTGTAAAAGGTACATGCCTAGTGACACTGAAATAGAGAGGACAAACATTTAAAACCTCTCTACTGATTGTGGATAGAGATGTGCAACCAATCTTAGGACTAAAGCTGCACACACATATACACACACACACACACACACACACACACAACGATTTAGTAAATGAACGATTTTAGTAAACGATTTTCATTCATTTTTTCAAGGGAAAAATGAACGAACATTGTTAACTAAAATCGTTCATTTACTAAATGTAATGAACGATTTCTTTGAACTGCAAACCATTTTTGCATACTCCCTTACTGAAAATTGTTGAGTTGGTCAGTCTGACTGAACTACAAATTTGAATGCGCATGAACGATAATCATTCATCGTTTTAACTCTGAAAGTGAACGATTTTTTAAACGATATCGTTATCAATAATAATTTAAAAAATCATGTGTGTATGCACCTTTAGTTCCTGTGAGAAACTTAACTTGATAAAGTTTATATGGTGACATCACAAATAGAAGATAAGTGCAAATCAGTGTTTACAGAATACAGTGACATATTTGAAGGCTTAGGTTGTCTGCCTGGTGAGCATAAGATATATATAAACACACATATTCCTCCAGTGATGCACCCCTATAAAAAAGTGCCATTTGCACGGAGAGAAAACTACAAAAAGAGTTAAACCGGATGGAAGCTTTGGGTGTGATAGAAAAAGTTGATGAGCCTACTGAATGGGCGAGCTCCTTAATAATTGTGGAAAAGAAAAATGGACAGCTCAGAATATGTCTCTAGATCCAAGAGATTTAAACAAAGCTATTAAAAGATAACATTTCAAATTACCAACCAGAGATGAAATCATGTCGCAATTTGCGGGAGCAAAATGGTTAAGTAAATTGGACGCATCTTCAGGATTCTGGCAAATGAAGCCAGATGAAACCAGCTCAAAGCTGTGTATATTTAATACACCAGAAGGTCGGTACAGATTTCTTCAACTACCATATGGGATACTGTCCGCTCCAGTAGTATACCACAAAAGAATGCACATGATTTTTGAACATATTCCAGGTGTTGAAACAATGATGGATGACATTATTATCTGGGGTTCTACAAAGGAAGAACATGATTCTAGATTGAGACAAGTGATGGAACTTACCAGAAAAGTGAATCTAAAGCTAAACAAGGACAAATGTGAATTTGGCGTGAAAACACTTACCTTTATGGGTGACGTAGTCTCAGATCAAGGTGTGAAGCCTGACCCATGGAAAATATCAGCCTAGGAATGATTACTTACTTTGGAAAATTTATTTCTCAACTTTCAGAACAATCAGCTCCTCTTAGATGGTTATTGGACAAAGATAATGAGCGGATGTGGTCACATGAACAAGAAGGAGGTTGGAAAAAACTGAAACAGACCATTACAGAGCAACCGGTACTAAGATTCTTTGATCCTGCAGAAAGAATAAGAATTTCAGCAGATGGTTCTCAATTTGGCCAAGGATCTGTATTGTTGCAAGAACATGAATAAGGTATGCTCAGATAGAAAAAGAACTTCTAGCAATCACTTATGCATGTGAGAGATTTCATCAATTTGTGTATGGTCAAGTGTTTACAGTAGAAGCTGACCACAAGCCATTGGTAGCTATCATGACTAAATGGTTGCATGACTGTCCCATGAGAATTCAACGAATGCTTATAAGACTACAGAAATATGATGTACAATTGCTGTACTGTCCCGGTAAATACATGTACATTGCTGACACACTTTCTCATGCTGTGGACAAAAGTGAAGGTTCCGGAAGTCTGATGGACAAAGAGATAGAAACTATGTGGATTTGATTGTAGCTTCTCTTCCAGTGTCTCCTGCAAGACGAGAACAGATTAGAAAAGAAACAGACAGATGACACAATGAAAGTGTTAAAAGACATCATTCTGAAAGGATGGCCAGCAGAATAAAATGCTTGTCCGCTGTCAATTCATGATTATTGGATGTACCGCAGTGACTTTACTGTTGTCAATAACATAATTTACAAAGGCAATAGGTTTGTCATACCTGCACGACTAAGAAAAACTATGCTGTGCAAGATACATGAAGGCCACTTAGGAGAAGAAAAATGTAAGCGGAGGGCATGTGAAGTGATGTATTGGCCAAGAATCAACCAAGACATAGCACGGACAACAGCTACATGTGAGTTATGTCTTATGTATAGACCAAAGCAACAAGTTGAGCCGCTGAGTCCTCATGCAGTGCCAGAGAGACCATACCAGAAGGTAGGCGCCGATTTGTTTGATTGTAATGGGAAGACGTACATTGTCGTGACTGATTATTATTCTAATTATCCTGAGGTGAAGACATTACATACAACTACTAGTAAAGCTGTAAACAATTGCATGAAGTCAATCTTTGCAAGGCATGGTGATCCTATGGAGGTGTTCACTGACAATGGTCCTCAGTTTTCCTGTGCTGAATTTAAACAATTTGCTGATGATTGGGAATTTTTCCATACTACGACATGTCCCCACTACCCACGGTCAAATGGATTGGTGGAAAGTTCAGTAAAAACTGTAGAGTCTCATGAAAAAAGTGCAGGAAGGTACAGAAGATTTCTACAAAAGTCTCTTAATCTACCACAGTACACTCCTGCAGAATGGATTCTCTCCAGCACAAATGTTGATGGGAAGGAGAATTAGAGCAAATCTTCCAATACATGATTAACTGCTTAAAGCGCATAGTTCAACATTAGTCAGACTGAGTAAGGAATGACAACAGGTGAAACAAAAACTGTTCCATGATCAACAAGCAAAAAGCCTGTCTGATCTTAGATCGGGTGACCAAGTCCGTCTCGGAGACTATGAGAAAGGCATTTGGATGCAGAAAGGTACTGTGCAAGCACAAGTAACACCAAGATCTTCTGTTCCACGCTCTGTGCATATAGTATAAGTAAGAAGAAATCGGGTGGATTTAAGATCTCAACCTAACAAACATGAGGACAACATGACTGAAGAATATCCTTCATCTGACATGTATGATAATCTGGATAACGGTGAACAAACCATGATTCAAGAAAGGTCCAACATGGTTGATGAAACACAGACTGTCACAGTTGGTGCTAGTGAGTTACCTGTATCAGGTGATGAACTGGAATCACTGGAGGCCGGCTGGACTGGAACCATGGTTAACATGAATAGCTCTTTTATTATAAGAAGTGGGTAGCAGTGAGAACTGCCTTTGGCAATGAGTGACTGGAACTGGAAACTGGAGACGTTGGAATGAGACCAGAAGGAACTTGGAGGGACCGGACTGGGACCGGCAGGTAGGCTGACTGAGCTGGTCGGGGTACCAGTAGATGAGCTTGCAGATGGATGGTAGCACGGAAGCTACTTGGTGCAGCTAATGAGCCGTGAGGTGAGTGGACTTGGAGGAACCGGACTGGGACCGGCAGGAAGGCTGACTGAGCTGGTCGGGTTACTAGTAGATGGGCTTGCAGACGGATGGAAGCATGGAAGCTACTTGTTGTGGCTTGGGAAGCCGTGGGTAGACGCTGGTAGCTGGGTGGCTACATGGAGCGGCTGGATAGCTGGTAGCTACATGGAGCGGCTGGATAGCCGTGGGTAGATGCTGGTAGCTGGGTGGCTTCATGGAGTGGCTGGATAGCCGTGGGTAGATGCTGGTAGCTGGGTAGCTACGTGGAACAGCTGGATAGCCGTGGGTAGACGCTGGTAGCTGGGTAGCTACGTGCAGTGGCTGGATAGCCGTGGGTAGACGCTGGTAGCTGGGTGGCTACGTGGAGCAGCTGGATAGCCGTGGGTAGACGCTGGTAGCTGGGTGGCTACGTGGAGCAGCTGGATAGCTGTGGGTAGACGCTGGTAGCTGGGTGGCTACGTGGAGTGGCCTGGGAGCCATGTGGAGAAGCTGGTAGCGTGGAAGCTACTTGGAGTGGCCTGGGAGCCGTAGGTGAGAGATGGTAGCGTGGAAGCTACTTGGTGCGGCCTGGGAGCCGTGTGGAGAAGCTGGTAGCGTGGAAGCTACTTGGAGCGGCCTGGGAGCCGTAGGTGAGAGGCTAATAGTGTGGATAGCTGAACGCAGCAGGCTTACGGATAGCACTGGTCTTGGAACCAGCAGGAGCCTGGGACATACTGGTACTCAGAGGTACAGCTATAGCATAAGTTGTACACCACGGAATATAACAAGATGTTCAAGCACTGAGTGCTATTAGAGGAGGATCTATATACCTAGAGTCTGGCAGCGATGTTACAGCCAGCATGATTCAGCCAGAGCAGATGTCCCAGGAGAATTACAAACACAGATCCATGGAGCAGCTGGCAGAGGTTAGTCACAAAAGGTAAAAACTAGCCAGGATTGTGACACAGACTGTGTATGAAAGATCCAAAAGAGAAATTCGCAGACCTGAGAGACTTATTGAAACATGTTAGATGATATTCTTAACATATTACATTGTTGAATTGTTGCACTGAAGGATACAGGGCTTATCTTTAAAGAAAAGAGGATGTGATGTTATTCCATTATATATGCCTAATGTTTGTAGACACTCCCTAACTTGTATGTGAAAGCCTGAATCTTCAGTGACGGTCCTTGGACCATGGGGAATGCTGGGTAGTGGGTGTAGTCTGGTGTTCAGTATGTGTATAGTTTGCAAATGGCTGAATAAAGAGCATAGCAGTTGAAACCCAAGCATCATTGTCCATATGAATGCATATACAAGCATGCAAACAAAACAGAGACCTCACGTGGGGATTACACACAGAGACCTCACGTGGGGATTACACACAGAGACCTCACGTGGGGATTGCACACAGAGACCACACGTGGGGATTGCACACAGAGACCTCACGTGGGGATTACACACAGTGGCCCTGATTCAGACCCGCTAGTGAGCGCGCAGTGCTCGCAAGTGGGTCGATGGTCCCCCACTGTGCATGCGCACACCGGAGCCGGCTCCGGTGTGTGCATGCGCAAGACCCGGCCAGCGATGGGCGCTCCGTCGCTATGGGTCTCGCACCAAAGCGGGGCAGCTGTCGATTGTGATTGACAGATTGCCCCATTTTGGAGGCGGGCAGGGGGTTGGCTGGCCAAACGGAGGTGTTCCTGAAGGAATGCCTGACATTTGGGGGCGGCCCCACTGACATCACGTGATGTCAGTTGGTGAGCTTCCGGCTCTATTAGCCGAAAGCTCACTGGAGCTTGCGGGAACGAGACCCTAACACAAGGGTCTCATCACAAGCCGCGATCACCCACAGTTCAGCAAGCGGCCAGGAGGCCGTCTCTTAAAAACAAAAAAACAAAAAAAAACAGGGACGCCCTGATTCAAAGCGAGTGCTCTCAAAGAGCGTCTGGCTCTGAATCAGGCCCAGAGACCTCACATAGGGATTACACACAGACATGTCACCTGGGGATTACACACAGAGATGTCACCTGGGGATTACACACAGTGATGTCACCTGGGGATTACACACAGTGATGTCACCTGGGGATTACACACAGAGATGTCACCTGGGGATTACACACAGAGAGGTCACCTGGGGATTACACACAGAGTGGTCACCTGGGGATTACACACAGAGAGGTCACCTGGGGATTACACACAGAGAGGTCACCTGGGGATTACACACAGAGAGGTCACCTGGGGATTACACACAGAGAGGTCACCTGGGGATTACACACAGAGAGGTCACCTGGGGATTACACCCACATATGTCACACGGGGATTACACCCACATATGTCACACGGGGGTTACACACAGAGACCCCACCTGGGCATTACACACAGATGTCACTTGGATTGCACACACAGATGTCACCTGGGGATTACACACAGATGTCACCTGGGGATTACACACAGGTCACATGGGGATTACACACAGAGACCTCACCTGGGGATTACACACAGAGATGTCACTTGGATTACAAACACAGATGTCACCAGGGGATTACACCCAGAGATGTCACCAGGGGATTACACCCAGAGATGTCACCAGGGGATTGCACCCAGAGATGTCACCTGGGGATTGCACCCAGAGATGTCACTTGGGGATTGCACCCAGAGATGTCACTTGGGGATTACACACAGAGATGTCACCTGGGGATTACACACAGAGATGTCACTTGAGGATTACACACAGAGATGTCACTTGAGGATTACACACAGAGAGGTCACCTGGGGATTACACACAGAGATGTCACCTGGGGATTACACACAGATGTCACATGGGGGTTACACACAGATGTCACATGGGGGTTACACAGAGAGATTAATGAGAGAGAAATCGCCTGGTGCCACCACATCTGCACCTATTATTAGGACCTCTGCAATATATTACATGTCAGTAATCACAGGTATAACTGGATATCAGCAATGTCTCTTCCTTCCAGACCGATTATGTGTGTTCTCTAATACAGATTCTCTCAGTTACAGGTTACATTGGCTCCGTCACATCACAGGGAGCTACAAACAGCAGCACCGGAGCAATGTCAGGTATATTGCTCCATCTACCAATGCAGGAAACTCCACCATTCCTGACTCCTCTATAGCAGCACTTACTCCTCACATGGGACTATTAGTGTTATTTCCTGTCTTTCATCACACAGAGATGTCACCTGGGGATTACACACAGAGATGTCACCTGGGGATTACACACAGAGATGTCACCTGGGGATTACACACAGAGATGTCACATGAGGATTACACACACAGAGATGTCACATGGGGATTACACACACAGAGATGTCACATGGGGATTACACACACAGAGATGTCACCTGGGGATTACACACACAGAGATGTCACCTGGGGATTACACACAGGGAAGTCACATGGGGACTACACACAGAGATGTCACGTGGGGAAAACGCCCAGAGACCCCAGGTGGTGGTTACGCCCAGAGACCCCAGGTGGTGGTTACGCCCAGAGACCCCAGGTGGTGGTTACGCCCAGAGACCCCAGGTGGTGGTTACGCCCAGAGACCCCAGGTGGTGGTTACGCCCAGAGACCCCACCTGGGGGTTACGCCCAGAGACCCCACCTGGGGGTTACGCCCAGAGACCCCACCTGGGGGTTACGCCCAGAGACCCCACCTGGGGGTTACACAGAGAGATCAAATTATATTTACCATATTATAAGCATGTGCGATCAGGTGGAATGGGGTAGGTGGGGAGGATACAGTGTTTTATCCAATATATACACTTTGACTTACTAACGAGAGAGAAATCGCCTGGTGCCACCACATCTGCACCTGTTACTAGGACCTCTGCAATATATTACATGTCAGTAGTCACAGGTATAACTGGATCTCAGCAATGTCTCTTCCTTCCAGACCGATTATGTGTGTTCTCTAATACAGATTCTCTCAGTTACAGGTTACATTGGCTCCGTCACTACACAGGGAGCTACAAACAGCAGCACCGGAGCAATGTCAGGTATATTGCTCCATCTACCAATGCAGGAAACTCCACCATTCCCCACTCATCTATAGCAGCACTTACTCCTCACTTGGGACTATTACTGTTATTTCCTGTATCTTTCATCACACAGAGACCTCACCTGGGGACTATACACAGAGATGTCACCTGGGGACTATACACAGAGATGTCACCTGGGGACTATACACAGAGATGTCACCTGGGGACTATACACAGAGATGTCACCTGGGGACTATACACAGAGATGTCACCTGGGGATTACACACAGAGATGTCACCTGGGGATTACACACAGAGATGTCACCTGGGGATTACACACAGAGATGTCACCTGGGGATTACACACAGAGATGTCACCTGGGGATTGCACACAGAGATGTCACATGAGGATAATGCCCAGAGACCCCGCGTGGTGGTTACGCCCAGAGACCCCGCATGGTGGTTACGCCCAGAGATCCCGCGTGGTGGTTACGCCCAGAGACACCGCGTGGTGGTTACGCCCAGAGACCCCGCGTGGTGGTTACGCCCAGAGACCCCCCGCGTGGTGGTTACGCCCGGAGCCCCCCCGCATGGTGGTTACTCCCGGAGCCCCCCCACGTGGTGGTTACTCCCGGAGCCCCCCCGCGTGGTGGTTACTCCCGGAGCCCCCCCGCGTGGTGGTTACTCCCGGAGCCCCCCCGCGTGGTGGTTACTCCCGGAGCCCCCCCGCGTGGTGGTTACTCCCGGAGCCCCCCCGCGTGGTGGTTACTCCCGGAGCCCCCCCGCGTGGTGGTTACTCCCGGAGCCCCCCCGCGTGGTGGTTACTCCCGGAGCCCCCCCGCGTGGTGGTTACTCCCGGAGGTGACGCCCAGATTCCCCGCCTGGGTGTGACGCCCGGATTCCCCGCCTGGGTGTGACGCCCAGAGAGATCAAATTATGTTTACCATATTATAAGCTTGAGCTATCAGGTGGAATGGGGTAGGTGGGGAGGATACAGTGTTTTATCCAATATATACACATTGACTTACTAATGAGAGAGAAATTGCCTGGTGCCACCACATCTGCACCTGTTACTAGGACCTCTACAATATATTACATGTCAGTAGATACAGGTATAACTGGATATCAGCAATGTCTCTTCCTTCCACACCCATTATGTGTGTTCTCTAATACAGATTCTCTCATTTACAGGTCACATTGGCTCCGTCACATCACAGGGAGCTACAAACAGCAGCACCGGAGCAATGTCAGGTATATTGCTCCATCTATCAATGCGGGAAACTCCACCATTCCCGACTCCTCTATAGCAGCACTTACTCCTCACATGGGACTATTAGTGTTATTTCCTGTCTCTTTCATAACACAGAGACCGCACCTGGGGGTTACACACAGAGAGGGCACCTGGGGGTTACACACAGAGAGGTCACCTGGGGATTACACACAGAGAGGTCACCTGTGGACTACACACAGAGAGGTCACCTGGGGATTACACACAGAGAGGTCACCTAGGGATTACACACAGAGAGGTCACGTGGGGATTACACACAGAGAGGTCACGTGGGGATTACACACACAGAGACGTCACGTGGGGATTACACACACAGAGACGTCACGTGGGGATTACACACACAGAGACGTCACGTGGGGATTACACACACAGAGACGTCACGTGGGGATTACACACACAGAGACGTCACGTGGGGATTACACACACAGAGACGTCACGTGGGGATTACACACACAGAGACGTCACGTGGGGATTACACACACAGAGACGTCACGTGGGGATTACACACACAGAGACGTCACGTGGGGTTTACACAGAGATATCAAATTATGTTTACCATATTATAAGCTTGAGCTATCAGGTGGAATGGGGTAGGTGGGGAGGATTCAGTGTTTTATCCAATATATACACATTGACTTACTAATGAGAGAGAAATCGCCTGGTGCCACCACATCTGCACCTGTTATTAGGACCTCTGCAATATATTACATGTCAGTAGATACAGGTATAACTGGATATCAGCAATGTCTCTTCCTTCCACACCCATTATGTGTGTTCTCTAATACAGATTCTCTCAGTTATAGGTTACATTGGCTCCGCCACATCACAGGGAGCTACAAACAGCAGCATCGGAGCAATGTCAGGTATATTGCTCCATCTACCAATGCAGGAAACTCCACCATTCCCGACTCCTCTATAGCAGCACTTACTCCTCACTTGGGACTATTAGTGTTATTTCCTGTCTCTTTCATCACACAGAGACCTCACCTGGGGATTACACACAGAGGGGTCACCTGGGGATTGCACACAGAGATGTCACCTGGGGATTACACACAGAGAGGTCACCTGGGGATTACACACAGAGATGTCACCTGGGGACTACACAGAGAAATGTCACCTGGGGATTACACACAGAGAGGTCAACTGGGGATTACACACAGAGAGGTCACCTGGGGATTACACACAGAAATGTCACCTGGGGATTACACACAGAAATGTCACCTGGGGATTACACACAGAGATGTCACCTGGGGATTACACACACAGAGATGTCACCTGGGGATTACACACACAGAGATGTCACCTGGGGATTACACACACAGAGATGTCACCTGGGGATTACACACACAGAGATGTCACCTGGGGATTACACACACAGAGATGTCACCTGGGGATTACACACACAGAGATGTCACCTGGGGATTACACACACAGAGATGTCACCTGGGGATTACACACACAGAGATGTCACCTGGGGATTACACACACAGAGATGTCACCTGGGGATTGCACACACAGAGATGTCACCTGGGGATTGCACACACAGAGATGTCACCTGGGGATTGCACACACAGAGATGTCACCTGGGGATTGCACACACAGAGATGTCACCTGGGGATTGCACACACAGAGATGTCACCTGGGGATTACACACACAGAGATGTCACCTGGGGATTACACACACAGAGATGTCACCTGGGGATTACACACACAGAGATGTCACCTGGGGATTACACACAGAGATGTCACCTGGGGACTGCACCCAGAGGGGTCACCTGGGAACTGCACCCAGAGGTGTCACGGGGGGACTGCACCCAGAGGTGTCACGGGGGGACTGCACCCAGAGGTGTCATGTTAGGTTTACTCTGATCTGTGGTGATCCCATGGCCCATATGGGGATTGCACAGCATAGTTACATGGATAAACGCAAGAGTTCTTCAGCATATGGCACTTCTGCTAGAAACTGTGCAGATAACACTTTGATTCTTACGTTGCGACCATTGACCAGAGAACCTGGCTGGTCATAACCTATGAACTGAAGAGTCATTTAGGCACCAGCCCAGTAGGGAATCCTGGCTGCCCGCAACACATTTACCATCTCACAATCCAGCCAATCCCAGCACAGGACTGAGGCTGCCGCAGAGACTTCTGTAATACAGATACTGTATGTTCTCAGTGGGTCTTATATAATAGGGTACAACGTGCAGCCGCTGCCGGAACTCCTGTGATACAAATACTGTATGTTCAAAGTGGGGCTTATGTAATAGGGTACAACGTGCAGCCTCTGCCGGAACTCCTGTAATACAGATACTGTATGTTCTCAGTGGGGCTTATATAATAGGGTACAATGTGCAGCCGCTGCCGGAACTCCTGTAATACAGATACTGTATGTTCTCAGTGGGGCTTATGTAATAGGGTACAACGTGCAGCCTCTGCCGGAACTCCTGTATTACAGATACTGTATGTTCTCAGTGGGGCTTATATAATAGGGTACAACGTGCAGCCTCTGCCGGAACTCCTGTAATACAGATACTGTATGTTCTCAGTGGGTCTTAAATAATAGGGTACAACGTGCAGCCGCTGCCGGAACTCCTGTAATACAGATACTGTATGTTCTCAGTGGGGCTTATATAATAGGGTACAACGTGCAGCCTCTGCCGGAACTTCTGTAATACAGATACTGTATGTTCTCAGTGGGTCTTATATAATAGGGTACAATGTGCAGCCTCTGCCGGAACTCCTGTAATACAGATACTGTATGTTCTCAGTGGGTCTTATATAATAGGGTACAATGTGCAGCCTCTGTCGGAACTCCTGTATTGCAGATACTGTATGTTCTCAGTGGGTCTTATATAATATGGTACAACGTGCAGCCTCTGCCGGAACTCCTGTAATGCAGATACTGTATGTTCTCAGTGGGGTTTATGTAATAGGGTACAACGTGCAGCCGCTGTCGGAACTCCTGTAATGCAGATACTGTATGTTCTCAGTGGGGCTTATGTAATAGGGTACAACGTGCAGCCGCTGCTAGAACTCCTGTAATGCAGATACTGTATGTACTCAGTGGGGCTTATGTAATAGGGTACAACGTGCAGCCGCTGCTAGAACTCCTGTAATACAGATATGTACTCAGTGGGGCTTATGTAATAGGGGACAACGTGCAGCCGCTGCTAGAACTCCTGTAATACAGATATGTACTCAGTGGGGCTTATGTAATAGGGGACAACGTGCAGCCGCTGCCGGAACTCCTGTAATACAGATATGTACTCAGTGGGGCTTATGTAATAGGGTACAATGTGCAACCGCTGCCGGAACTCCTGTGATATTTTCCATCCTTTTAAAGTGACAATCATCTTTTTTTTTTTTTTAATCGTTTATTAAATTTATAGAACTAAACATCAAATACATCTCAATAAACATAAAATCTAGAGATAATATGTATAATTATTTTTTTTATGTGGCTAAATATTTAAGAGGCATAATAAACACCATAATAAAAGTATCTCCGTAGTATAGAAATTGGAAGGAACAACCTCTTAAATTCCAATAAAGCTACTAAAAAATAACTGTAATAGAGTAAAGAGAAAAGATGAAGTAGAAAAGTAGGGTAAATAAGAAAGAGGAAAAGGAGGGGAAGGGAAAGAAGTATAAGAGAGCCGGGAGGACATAATAATAATAGTAAATAAACAATAATAAATGAAAAAGAAAAGAAACAGGAGCAAGATTATAGATCACATTTCACGTGAGGCCAGGAAGGGTAACAGCCTGAGAGGAGTACCAGGGGGACCAAATTGGGTGAAACCTCTCCACTGAATTATTCAAAGACAGGTAGTATACTCCATCTTAGATATAAACCAGATTCTATTCAAGAGTTCTTGACGAGTTGGAGTATCAGGTTTTTTCCAGTTACGTGCTATTTGATCTTTAGCTGCACATGAGATGTGAAGGATCAATTTGTTAGTATTTTTAGAAGTCTGGTCAACCGGGGCACAAAGTAACAAGTTGACAGGGGACATGGTTACAATTGACGATATAAGGGAGCGGACCATATTCCAGAATGGGATCATTTTTGGGCAGGTCCACCAGGTAAGAAAAATTGTGCCAATGTGACCGCATTGTCTCCAACAATGATCAGAAGTATTAGAAAACATTTGATGAAGGCGCTCTGGGACTAAATACCATCTGGTAAAATCTTTATATGAATTTTCCTGGATAGCCACACTAAGAAAACATTTGGAGATAGCGAGACGTATCATTTCCCAAGCATCTTCTCCTAATGGTTGTTCCAGATCTGTTTCCCATGCGAGTTCATGTGTAGAAAGTGAGGTGGACTCCAATGTCAGAACAGAGTGGTAAAGAAAGGAAATAGTGCCCTTATCAGCATGTCTGTATATGCAAAGTCTTTCAATTGGGGAAAGAGTACGAGGCTGGAGAGTAGAGAGCATCAAAGTAACAAGATGTCGGAGTTGCATAAATTGGAAGTGAGAAGAGTGGGGGATGTTATATTTCTCCTGAAAATCAAAAGTTTGTGGGGCAAATTGTCCTATAATGTGATGAAAGCATGTGATACCTGCCGCCGACCAGATAGATGCCACAGCAGATGAAAGCCCTGATGGGAAGGAAGGATTGTACCATAAGGGGGTTTGAGGTGAAGGATGTGTGGAAAGACCACATTTTTTAAGAGTGTCCCATATTGTGAGTGTTAAAGCTACTACTGGGGTCGAGAGGACGGGTTTGCGTGGTAGCCAAGGAAATTGAGTCCACCCCACCAAAGCACTCTCTAGATCAACCCATCGTTTAGTGGAAGTAGGGGCATGCCAAGCAACCATTTGGCTTAAACGAGAGGCATTATGGTCCCGTAGGAGCATAGGCAATCCCAAACCCCCATCCAATGATCGTCTAACCAAAACTTCCCTCCTTATACGGGTTTTTTTATAATTTCAGATAAAATTACAGTACAAAGATTGGAGCTAATTAAGAACTCGGGTCGGTACCACAACCGGGAGCGTCTGAAACAAATACAACAATTTAGGTAAAACGTTCATCTTAATAGCATTTTTTCGGCCAACCCACGATATAAAGTAGGTCTTCCAATGTAGTAAATCCCGTTCAATTGACTTAAACAATGGAGGATAATTAGCCTTATATAGACAGTCATATGTTTTAGTGATATTGACACCAAGATACAACAAGGAGTCCTTTCTCCAATTGAATTCAAAGTTCTGTTGCAGCAGTTGTTTCAGACTTCTCAGAAGATGAAGAGGGAGAATTTCCGATTTGCTATGGTTAATTTTGTAGCCCGACAGATCTCCATATATAGATAGTATACGAAACAAGTTCGGTAGTGAGATAAGCGGTTTAGTCAAGGTAAGAAGGACATCGTCAGCAAATAATGAGAGTGTATTGAGAGTTCCCAAAAGTCACACCAGCAATATAAGGGTTATTACGTATCCTCCTAGCTAGAGGTTCTATAATCAGCATAAAAATAAGAGGCGATAAAGGCCATCCTTGCTGTGTTCCATTGGTTATGGTGAATGGATATGAAAGCAATCCCCCAGTAAGAACAGCAGCAGTAGGGTTGTAATAGAGGGCCTTAATGGCTTGTAAGAATTTACCTCTAAAACCAAAGGCGGAGAGCGTGTGTACCATAAATGGCCAGGAGACCCTGTCAGGCTTTCTCCGCGTCCAGAGCAAGCACAAGAAAGGGAACTTGGTGTGTATTAATAATATAGTGAATAATATCCACTGCACGCCTGGTATTATCAAGTGCTTGCCTAGACGGGACAAAGCCCACCTGATCAGGGTGATTAAGGTTGAGCAAAATGGGATTAAGTCTAGTTGCAAGAATCTTAGCAAAAATTATTAAATCGGCATTAAGTAGTGATATAGGCCAATAATTAGATGCAATGAGAGGATCCTTATTTGGTTTGGGAATAACTGTGATGGTAGCTTTAGTAGTATTTGGGTGGAAGGTTTCGCCATCTAAAATTTGATTAAACATCTTAGTGAGGTGTGGGATCAGTGAGTCTTGGAATGTTTTGTATTAGGATATGGGATAACCATCAGGGCCAGATGCCTTGGAAGGATTTTGGGTTTTAAGGGCAAGGCGTGTTTCCTCCTTGGTAATAGGAAGTCCGAGCATTCCTGCTAATTGCGCATCAATACAAGGTAGATCACAGGAAGAAAGGTAGTCACTGGTTTGTAAATTAATACTAGGATCCGCACTGCTTGCATCTGTAAGATTATATAATTGGTCATATGTCCGAAAGATACCATTTATGGTAACTGGGTTATATTGAGGGATACCATTCTCATTTTGTATGGCCTGTATGGCTGTTTTAGCTTTTCAGGATTTTGTGTCCGCTTTATAACTTTTTTCATAAAAGCGTTGATTGAGCCAGCAGAGGGATTTCTCAGTTTTTTCAGATAAAATGACATTAAGGTAATTTCTGGCAGATGTGAGTTTTTTATATATAAGAGGGGATGGATTAAGTTTATGGGAGGATTCCAAATGTTTAACTTCGTCAGTTAAAAGATTCAGTTTAAGTTTACGCTCCTTATTCCTAAAAGAGGCGTAGCTAATAATGTGACCGTGGATTATGGATTTGTGGGTCTCCCATACCAAAGGTGAGCAGGGGGGATTCGCTGAATTAGTGGAGAAATTATCAACCAATGCGGATCTTATCTTAGTCTGAAATTGTGGGATCTTCAGGAGTGTCTCATTCATTCGCCAGGAGGGTCTAGATGCAGGTGTATCGAGAAGGTCGTAAGAGGTTCTGAGGATAGAATGGTCCGACCACATATTTGGTATAATAGCTGAGTCTAGAAGATGTTTGGAAGCTTGAGTACAACAGAGAAACAGATCGATTCTAGAATAGGTATGATGGGGGGAGGAGTAAAAGGTATAGGGGCCTATTCATCAACAATAAAATAACGATTTTAATGACATTTTCCTTAATTAACGTTATTTTAGTATTCATGATGACACTTAGCACAGGAGATAACACTGATATCTCCTTGCTAAGTCCCCCTGCGTTAATTTCCACACTCCCCATACAATAGTACACTAGTATGGGGATATTAGTACATTAGTATGGGGATATGGGATATGGAAATTATGGTATTCATCAAATTCCGAAAATTATGCATTTTCGGAATTTGATGGAGTTACTATTCGCCACTGTGAGGTGGCGTATAGTAGGTAACACTTACCTGCTTACAGCTGGACAGGTCCCCCAACGTCTCCCTCCGGTGCTCTGGTGCGTCCTCTGGCTCCGTCTGCTATGCGGTCATGTGTTCTACCAGCAGAACACAATAAAGTTTTAGAAAAAAAAGCAGTACTGTGTGCTGCTGGGAGACCACATGACCGCATAGCAGACGGAGCCAGAGGCTGCTGTGCGAGCAGGTAAGTGCTGGACGGGGGGGGGAGGTGAGCGGAGGGGGGACAGGGGGCAGGTGAGCGGGGGGGGACACAAACTTCCAGGATCTGTAGGCAGTACTACGCATGCGCTGGTTTTACAGATGTAACAGCACATGCGCAGCGCTGCCTACAGATGCGATAAGTTAGTGTAGATAGGGATAACTATCTATTTCCCGAAAAGCGGTCATCGCAAAAATGACAGCATTTCAAAATAGATAGTTATAGGGAGGAGGAATGATGAATTCCTCCAGTAATTAGGTAGAACTCCATGTGAGTTCTAAACCTAATTACCGCCATAGAAAGTTTAGTTATGATGAATAGGCCCCATAGTCTCAAGAAGATGGATTAAGTGCGCGCCAGGTGTCAGAGTCCCGAGTCTCGAATATGTTTATTAAGGGATTTAGCGAGCCGATTTGTCTGAGTGCGATTTGAGGAATGTGATTTGTCCAGGTCTGGAGTAAGAACAGCATTGAAGCCCCTACCCACTATGCGGGATCCCACTCTCCATTTATTTAAAACTGAAAAAAAAAAGTTAAAGAAGGAAATGTGACCTGTGTTGGGAGCAAACACGTTGGCTATTATCATCTCCAAATGCCCCAATTTTCCAGTTAGGATAATGAATCTACCGTCTGTCTGTAAGGACATAATTTGGAACAAAAGGAAGTTTATTATTAGATTTGCTACACCATTATGTTTGCCTGAACTTGAGGAGTATGACACAGTGGAGAAGTTCTAGATCGAAGAGACGGATGACTGGAAGCGTGAAAATGGGTTTCTTGTAGTACTATTTCGGCTTTAAGGCCACGAATAGAACGAAAAAGTAATGAACGTTTTTGAGGGGTATTAAGACCTTGACATTCATAGAAGCAACAGTGAAAGGCATCTTGAAAATTTCAAAGAATAAAAATTAAAATGGATGAGAGAAAAATAATAAACAAAAAACAAACAAAACTGAGATCCCGACTCGCTCAAAGGGAAAAGATTGAAAAAAGAAGAGACCAGACAATAGAAAAAGTAAGAACCGAGTCTGAATGCGGAAACGACGAGTCCAGCCTAGGTACACGGGACTTGGTCCGTACAACCTCTAGAAAAATTTAAAATAATATGGAACAAGAAGCATATTCACAGCAACAGAAGATAATTCATAACATATAACCTAATACATACAGACAGAGAGATGTACAGACCTTTTTATCAAAAGGGTTAGGAAACCACAAGGAAAAGGAGCCAGTGTGGTCTGGGAAAGAGGTAGAGAGTATTGTGAGAGCAAAAAAGATGGACTTTAGGAAATACAAGCAGACGCAAAGTAATGAGAACACAGAGGAGTATCTTGTAATACAGAAGGAGGCTAAGAAAGTAATCAGATGGGCAAAGGCAAAAGCTGAGGAGAAGATGGCACAGTCAGTGGGTAAAGGGGGCAAAACTTTTTTTAAGTATATAAACGAAAGGAGAAAAACAAAAGGTGGAATAAAAAGACTAAAGACAGAAAGAGGGAGACAATGTAATAGCTGATCATTTTACTCATTATTTTTGTTCAGTATTCACTACTGAAGCTGCATACACACACAACGATTTTGTTACCGGTGCCAACGATTTTCTGTCAGATTATCTGTCAGATTTTTTAAAGTGTAATGAACGATTTTTATGAACTACAAATGATTTTTGCATATTCCCTTAATGAAAATCGTTCAGTTGACAAGTCTGACTGAACTACAAACGTGAACGGGAATGAACGATAATCATTCATCATTTGACTCAGAAAGTGAACGATTTTTTTTAAACGATATCGTTTAACGATAATCATTCAAAAAATCGTTGTGTGTGTATGCAGCTTGAGAGAGAGGGAAAGGGGCCACAGTTACGTTGCAGGTATAATCAGGAAAATGAGGTAGGAACAAGCACATTTACAGAGGAGAAGATCCTATCGGAACTCTCAAAACTGAAAGTGGATAAATCAGTGGGGCCTGCTGGGATACATCCAAGGATACTAAGAGAGCTTAAAGGGGTGCTGGTAACACAATTAACAGAATTATTCAACCAGTCACTAGCTACTGGAGTCATTCCAGAGGACTGGAAAAGAGCAAATGTTGTCCCACTGCACAAAAGTGGAAGCAAGGAAGAGACCAGTGACTAGCGACCAGTGACTAGCGACCAGTGACTACTGACCAGTAACTAGCGACCAGTGACTACCGACCAGTAACTAGCGACCAGTGACCTGACATCAGTAGTTGGGAAATTGATGGAAACACTCTTAAAAGAAAGAGTCGTAGATTATCTGAAATCCAACAATTTTCAGGACCCCAAACAGCATGGATTTACTGGGGGGAGATCACGTCACACAAATCTTATTGACTTTTTTGACTGGGTGACTAAGGAAATAGATAAAGGGGGCATAAATATAGCTTATCTAGACTTTAGTAAGGCTTTTGACACTGTTCCACATCGCAGACTGATAAATAAACTGGGAAGCATAGGATTGTATACAAAGATAGTTGAAAGGATAAGATCATGGCTGCAGGATAGGAAACAGTTGTAGTAAATGGAGAGCAGTCTCAGGAGGGAAATGTTACCAGCGGAGAACCTCAGGGATCTGTACTGGGACCAGTGCTTTTTAAAATCTTTATTTATGACATTGCAAATGGTACTGAAGGGAAACTAGGCCTTTTTGCAGATGACACAAAGGTATGTAACAGGGTAGACACACCAGGAGGGGTAAAACAAATGATTGATGATATAGGGAGACTAGAGGAATGGTCAAGAATGTGGCAACTACAGTTTAATGCCAAAAAATGCAAAATTATGCACTTGGGTCTCATAAATCCAAAGGCTAAATATAGTATTAATGGCACTATACTGGGAACTACTGAGGAGGAAAGGGATCTAGGAGTCACTATTTCAGCTGACATAAAGGGCTAAATATAGTATTAATGGCACTATACTGGAAACTACTGAGGAGGAAAGGGATCTAGGAGTCACTATTTCAGGTGACTTAAAGGCTACATATAGTATTAATGGCACTATACTGGTAACTACTGAGGAGGAAAGGGATCTAGGAGTCACTATTTCAGCTGACATAAAGGGCTAAATATAGTATTTATGGCACTATACTGGAAACTACTGAGGAGGAAAGGGATCTAGGAGTCACTATTTCAGGTGACTTATAGGCTAAATATAGTATTAATGGCACTATACTGGAAAGTACTGAGGAGGAAAGGGATCTAGGAGTCACTATTTCAGGTGACTTATAGGCTAAATATAGTATTAATGGCACTATACTGGAAACTACTGAGGAGGAAAGGGATCTAGGAGTCACTATTTCAGGTGACTTATAGGCTAAATATAGTATTAATGGCACTATACTGGAAAGTACTGAGGAGGAAAGGGATCTAGAAGTCACTATTTCAGGTGACTTATAGGCTAAATATAGTATTAATGGCACTATACTGGAAAGTACTGAGGAGGAAAGGGATCTGGGAGTCACTATTTCAGGTGACTTATAGGCTAAATATAGTATTAATGGCACTATACTGGAAAGTACTGAGGAGGAAAGGGATCTAGGAGTCACTATTTCAGGTGACTTATAGGCTAAATATAGTATTAATGGCACTATACTGGAAACTACTGAGGAGGAAAGGGATCTAGGAGTCACTATTTCAGGTGACTTATAGGCTAAATATAGTATTAATGGCACTATACTAGTAACTACTGAGGAGGAAAGGGATCTAGGTGTCACTATTTCAGGTGACTTATAGGCTAAATATAGTATTAATGGCACTATACTGGAAACTACTGAGGAGGAGAGGGATCTAGGAGTCACTATCTCAGGTGACATAAAGGCTAAATATAGTATTAATGGCACTATACTGGTAAGTACTGAGGAGGAAAGGGATCTAGGAGTCACTATTTCAGGTGACTTATAGGCTAAATATAGTATTAATGGCACTATACTGGTAACTACTGAGGAGGAAAGGGATCTAGGAGTCACTATTTCAGGTGACTTATAGGCTAAATATAGTATTAATGGCACTATACTGGTAACTACTGAGGAGGAAAGGGATCTAGGAGTTGCTATTTCAGGTGACCTAAAGGCTAAATATAGTATTAATGGCACTATACTGGAAAGTACTGAGGAGGAAAGGGATCTAGGAGTCACTATTTCAGGTGACTTATAGGCTAAATATAGTGCTAATGGCACTATACTGGTAACTACTGAGGAGGAAAGGGATCTAGGAGTCACTATTTCAGGTGACATAAAGGCTAAATATAGTATTAATGGCACTATACTGGAAACTACTGAGGAGGAAAGGGATCTTGGAGTCGCTATTTCAGGTGACTTATAGGCTAAATATAGTATTAATGGCACTATACTGGAAAGTACTGAGGAGGAAAGGGATCTAGGAGTCACTATTTCAGGTGACTTATAGGCTAAATATAGTATTAATGGCACTATACTGGAAAGTACTGAGGAGGAAAGGGATCTAGGAGTCACTATTTCAGGTGACTTATAGGCTAAATATAGTATTAATGGCACTATACTGGAAAGTACTGAGGAGGAAAGGGATCTAGGAGTCACTATTTCAGGTGACTTATAGGCTAAATATAGTATTAATGGCACTATACTGGAAAGTACTGAGGAGGAAAGGGATCTAGGAGTCACTATTTCAGGTGACTTATAGGCTAAATATAGTATTAATGGCACTATACTGGAAAGTACTGAGGAGGAAAGGGATCTAGGAGTCACTATTTCAGGTGACTTATAGGCTAAATATAGTATTAATGGCACTATACTGGTAACTACTGAGGAGGAAAGGGATCTAGGAGTCGCTATTTCAGGTGACCTAAAGGCTAAATATAGTATTAATGGCACTATACTGGAAAGTACTCAGGAGGAAAGGGATCTAGGAGTCACTATTTTAGGTGACTTATAGGCTAAATATAGTATTAATGGCACTATACTGGGAACTACTGAGGAGGAAAGGGATCTAGGAGTCACTATTTCAGGTGAATTATAGGCTAAATATAGTATTAATGGCACTATACTGGGAACTACTGAGGAGGAAAGGGATCTAGGAGTCACTATTTCAGATGACATAAAGGCTAAATATAGTATTAATGGCACTATACTGGTAACTACTGAGGAGGAAAGGGATCTAGGAGTCACTATTTCAGGTGACTTATAGGCAAAATATAGTATTAATGGCACTATACTGGTAACTACTGAGGAGGAAAGGGATCTAGGAGTCACTATTTCAGGTGACTTATACGCTAAATATAGTGTTAATGGCACTATACTGGTAACTACTGAGGAGGAAAGGGATCTAGGAGTCACTATTTCAGGTGACATAAAGGCTAAATATAGTATTAATGGCACTATACTGGAAACTACTGAGGAGGAAAGGGATCTAGGAGTCGCTATTTCATGTGACTTATAGGCTAAATATAGTATTAATGGCACTATACTGGAAAGTACTGAGGAGGAAAGGGATCTAGGAGTCACTATTTCAGGTGACTTATAGGCTAAATATAGTATTAATGGCACTATACTGGAAAGTACTGAGGAGGAAAGGGATCTAGGAGTCACTATTTCAGGTGACTTATAGGCTAAATATAGTATTAATGGCACTATACTGGAAAGTACTGAGGAGGAAAGGGATCTAGGAGTCACTATTTCAGGTGACTTATAGGCTAAATATAGTATTAATGGCACTATACTGGAAAGTACTGAGGAGGAAAGGGATCTAGGAGTCACTATTTCAGGTGACTTATAGGCTAAATATAGTATTAATGGCACTATACTGGTAACTACTGAAGAGGAAAGGGATCTAGGAGTCACTATTTTAGGTGACTTATAGGCTAAATATAGTATTAATGGCACTATACTGGAAAGTACTGAGGAGGAAAGGGATCTAGGAGTCACTATTTCAGGTGACTTATAGGCTAAATATAGTATTAATGGCACTATACTGGAAAGTACTGAGGAGGAAAGGGATCTAGGAGTCACTATTTCAGGTGACTTATAGGCTAAATATAGTATTAATGGCACTATACTGGAAAGTACTGAGGAGGAAAGGGATCTAGGAGTCACTATTTCAGGTGACTTATAGGCTAAATATAGTATTAATGGCACTATACTGGAAAGTACTGAGGAGGAAAGGGATCTAGGAGTCACTATTTCAGGTGACTTATAGGCTAAATATAGTATTAATGGCACTATACTGGTAACTACTGAGGAGGAAAGGGATCTAGGAGTCACTATTTTAGGTGACTTATAGGCTAAATATAGTATTAATGGCACTATACTGGGAACTACTGAGGAGGAAAGGGATCTAGGAGTCACTATTTCAGGTGACATAAAGGCTAAATATAGTATTAATGGCACTATACTGGAAACTACTGAGGAGGAAAGGGATCTAGGAGTCGCTATTTCATGTGACTTATAGGCTAAATATAGTATTAATGGCACTATACTGGAAAGTACTGAGGAGGAAAGGGATCTAGGAGTCACTATTTCAGGTGACTTATAGGCTAAATATAGTATTAATGGCACTATACTGGAAACTACTGAGGAGGAGAGGGATCTAGGAGTCACTATCTCAGGTGACATAAAGGCTAAATATAGTATTAATGGCACTATACTAGTAACTACTGAGGAGGAAAGGGATCTAGGAGTCACTATTTCAGGTGACTTATAGGCTAAATATAGTATTAATGGCACTATACTGGTAACTACTGAGGAGGAAAGGGATCTAGGAGTTGCTATTTCAGGTGACCTAAAGGCTAAATATAGTATTAATGGCACTATACTGGAAAGTACTGAGGAGGAAAGGGATCTAGGAGTCACTATTTCAGGTGACTTATAGGCTAAATATAGTATTAATGGCACTATACTGGAAAGTACTGAGGAGGAAAGGGATCTAGGAGTCACTATTTCAGGTGACTTATAGGCTAAATATAGTATTAATGGCACTATACTGGTAACTACTGAAGAGGAAAGGGATCTAGGAGTCACTATTTGAGGTGACTTATAGGCTAAATATAGTATTAATGGCACTATACTGGAAAGTACTGAGGAGGAAAGGGATCTAGGAGTCACTATTTCAGGTGACTTATAGGCTAAATATAGTATTAATGGCACTATACTGGAAAGTACTGAGGAGGAAAGGGATCTAGGAGTCACTATTTCAGGTGACTTATAGGCTAAATATAGTATTAATGGCACTATACTGGAAAGTACTGAGGAGGAAAGGGATCTGGGAGTCACTATTTCAGGTGACTTATAGGCTAAATATAGTATTAATGGCACTATACTGGAAAGTACTGAGGAGGAAAGGGATCTAGGAGTCACTATTTCAGGTGACTTATAGGCTAAATATAGTATTAATGGCACTATACTGGTATCTACTGAGGAGGAAAGGGATCTAGGAGTCGCTATTTCAGGTGACCTAAAGGCTAAATATAGTATTAATGGCACTATACTGGAAAGTACTCAGGAGGAAAGGGATCTAGGAGTCACTATTTTAGGTGACTTATAGGCTAAATATAGTATTAATGGCACTATACTGGGAACTACTGAGGAGGAAAGGGATCTAGGAGTCACTATTTCAGGTGACTTATATTCTAAATATAGTATTAATGGCACTATACTGGGAACTACTGAGGAGGAAAGGGATCTAGGTGTCACTATTTCAGGTGACTTATAGGCAAAATATAGTATTAATGGCACTATACTGGTAACTACTGAGGAGGAAAGGGATCTAGGAGTCACTATTTCAGGTGACTTATAGGCTAAATATAGTGTTAATGGCACTATACTGGTAACTACTGAGGAGGAAAGGGATCTAGGAGTCACTATTTCAGGTGACATAAAGGCTAAATATAGTATTAATGGCACTATACTGGAAACTACTGAGGAGGAAAGGGATCTAGGAGTCGCTATTTCATGTGACTTATAGGCTAAATATAGTATTAATGGCACTATACTGGAAAGTACTGAGGAGGAAAGGGATCTAGGAGTCACTATTTCAGGTGACTTATAGGCTAAATATAGTATTAATGGCACTATACTGGAAAGTACTGAGGAGGAAAGGGATCTAGGAGTCACTATGGAGTCACTATTTCAGGTGACTTATAGGCTAAATATAGTATTTATGGCACTATACTGGAACGTACTGAGGAGGAAAGGGATCTAGGAGTCACTATTTTAGGTGACTTATAGGCTAAATATAGTATTAATGGCACTATACTGGAAAGTACTGAGGAGGAAAGGGATCTAGGAGTCACTATTTCAGGTGACTTATAGGCTAAATATAGTATTAATGGCACTATACTGGAAAGTACTGAGGAGGAAAGGGATCTAGGAGTCACTATGGAGTCACTATTTCAGGTGACTTATAGGCTAAATATAGTATTTATGGCACTATACTGGAACGTACTGAGGAGGAAAGGGATCTAGGAGTCACTATTTTAGGTGACTTATAGGCTAAATATAGTATTAATGGCACTATACTGGAAAGTACTGAGGAGGAAAGGGATCTAGGAGTCACTATTTCAGGTGACTTATAGGCTAAATATAGTATTAATGGCACTATACTGGAAAGTACTGAGGAGGAAAGGGATCTAGGAGTCACTATTTCAGGTGACTTATAGGCTAAATATAGTATTAATGGCACTATACTGGAAAGTACTGAGGAGGAAAGGGATCTGGGAGTCACTATTTCAGGTGACTTATAGGCTAAATATAGTATTAATGGCACTATACTGGAAAGTACTGAGGAGGAAAGGTATCTAGGAGTCACTATTTCAGGTGACTTATAGGCTAAATATAGTATTAATGGCACTATACTGGTAACTACTGAGGAGGAAAGGGATCTAGGAGTCACTATTTTAGGTGACATAGGCTAAATATAGTATTAATGGCACTATACTGGGAACTACTGAGGAGGAAAGGGATCTTGGAGTCACTATTTCAGGTGACATAAAGGCTAAATATAGTATTAATGGCACTATACTGGAAACTACTGAGGAGGAAAGGGATCTAGGAGTCGCTATTTCATGTGACTTATAGGCTAAATATAGTATTAATGGCACTATACTGGAAAGTACTGAGGAGGAAAGGGATCTAGGAGTCACTATTTCAGGTGACTTATAGGCTAAATATAGTATTAATGGCACTATACTGGAAAGTACTGAGGAGGAAAGGGATCTAGGAGTCAGTATTTCAGGTGACTTATAGGCTAAAAATATAGTATTAATGGCACTATACTGGAAAGTACTGAGGAGGAAAGGGATCTAGGAGTCGCTATTTCAGGTGACCTAAAGGCTAAATATAGTATTAATGGCACTATACTGGAAAGTACTGAGGAGGAAAGGGATCTAGGAGTCACTATTTTAGGTGACTTATAGGCTAAATATAGTATTAATGGCACTATACTGGGAACTACTGAGGAGGAAAGGGATCTAGGAGTCACTATTTCAGGTGACTTATAGGATAAATATAGTATTAATGGCACTATACTGGGAACTACTGAGGAGGAAAGGGATCTAAGAGTCACTATTTCAGGTGACATAAAGGCTAAATATAGTATTAATGGCACTATACTGGTAACTACTGAGGAGGAAAGGGATCTAGGAGTCACTATTTCAGGTGACTTATAGGCTAAATATAGTATTAATGGCACTATACTGGGAACTACTGAGGAGGAAAGGGATCTAAGAGTCACTATTTCAGGTGACATAAAGGCTAAATATAGTATTAATGGCACTATACTTGTAACTACTGAGGAGGAAAGGGATCTAGGAGTCACTATTTCAGGTGACTTATAGGCAACATATAGTATTAATGGCACTATACTGGTAACTACTGAGGAGGAAAGGGATCTAGGAGTCACTATTTCAGGTGACTTATAGGCTAAATATAGTATTAATGGCACTATACTGGAAAGTACTGAGGAGGAAAGGGATCTAGGAGTCACTATTTCAGGTGACTTATAGGCTAAATATAGTATTAATGGCACTATACTGGAAAGTACTGAAGAGGAAAGGGATCTAGGAGTCACTATTTCAGGTGACATAAAGGCTAAATATAGTATTAATGGCACTATACGGGTAACTACTGAGGAGGAAAGGGATCTAGGAGTCACTATTTCAGGTGACATAAAGGGCTAAATATAGTATTAATGGCACTATACTGGAAACTACTGAGGAGGAAAGGGATCTAGGAGTCACTATTTCAGGTGACTTATAGGCTAAATATAGTATTAATGGCACTATACTGGAAACTACTGAGGAGGAAAGGGATCTAGGAGTCACTATTTCAGGTGACTTATAGGCTAAATATAGTATTAATGGCACTATACTGGAAACTACTGAGGAGGAAAGGGATCTAGGAGTCACTATTTCAGGTGACTTATAGGCTAAATATAGTATTAATGGCACTATACTAGTAACTACTGATGAGGAAAGGGATCTAGGAGTCACTATTTCAGGTGACTTATAGGTTAAATATAGTATTAATGGCACTATACTGGAAAGTACTGAGGAGGAAAGGGATCTAGGAGTCTCTATTTCAGGTGACTTATAGGCTAAATATAGTATTAATGGCACTATACTGGAAAGTACTGAGGAGGAAAGGGATCTAGGAGTCACTATTTCAGGTGACTTATAGGCTAAATATAGTATTAATGGCACTATACTGGTAACTACTGAGGAGGAAAGGCATCTAGGAGTCACTATTTCAGGTGACATAAAGGCTAAATATAGTATTAATGGCACTATACTGGAAAGTACTGAGGAGGAAAGGGATCTAGGAGTCACTATCTCAGGTGACTTATAGGCAAGCAAACATTGTAACAAAGCAATGAGGAAGGCAAGTCAGATGCTTGGTACATAGGGAGAGGAATCAGTAGCAGAAAGAAAGAAGGGATAATACCACTGTATAGGTCATTGGTACGTCCTCATCTCCAATACTGTGCTCAGTTCTGGAGGCCATATCTCCAGAAGGATATTAATACATTAGAGACTGTACAAAGAAGGGCAAAGAAAATGGTGCATTGTCTACACCACAAAACGTACCAGGAAAGACTAAAAGATCTTATATGTATAGTTTGGAGCAGAGAAGGGAAAGGGGGGGACACGATAGAAACGTTCATATATATAAAGGGTTTTACCAAGGTAAAGGAAGGAGACATTCTTCATAGAAAGAGAAGTATTAGAACAAGAGGACATGATCTGACACTGGGGGGACATGATAGACTCTCGCATATATCAGGGGATATAACAAGGTAAAGGAAGGAGACATTCTTCATAGAAAGAGAAGTATTAGAACAAGAGGACATGTACTGACACTGGAGGGTGGTAGGTTCAGGGGAAATGTGAGGAAGAATGACGTCACAGGAAGGGTAGTGGACAAGTGGAATAGCCCCCATCAGAGGTGGTAGAGGATAAGACAGTAGAGCAATGTAAACATACATGGGATAGACATAAGGACATCCTTCAGAAGCAGTAAGGATCAATAAGGGTTGAGGTAACAATATGTTTAAAAATGGGGCCGACTAGATGGGCCAAGTGGTTCTTATCTGCCGTCACATTCTATGTTACTATGTTTCTATGTTTCTAAATATATAACTAAGCAGAAAAATAAATAAAAATATACAGCACGAGTATTTAATGTTAAGTAATTCTGGGGAAGAACAAGAAAAAGCTAATGAAAGCTAAATAGGTGTAAAACCCTCTGGGTGTGTATCAACAATATAAACATTGCAAGGCCAAAATAGTAGTAAAATATACATATTGAGAGGAAAAAGTATTGAGTGAAAATAGTGAGAACAATATAAGACACAAAATATTAGTTACAAATAGAGTTATCGAATAAACCATATAAATGAGCCGAGTGTCGAAGGGGAGTAATTAGTGTATAACCCGCGAGTAAGTAACAATTCTATTCTAAGTCTTCTTCCCTTTCCATAATAAACAAAAAACAATAAAATGTGAGAATTCCACAATAAGTGTCAACAATCAACATATACAGGGAATATATAAAAGATATAAATCTACAATAACATTATTAATAATACCAAGAAGAAATAATAACAACATATACAGGGAATATATAAAAGATATAAATCTTCTGTAATAACATTATTAATAATACCAAGAAGAAATAATAACACCATATACAGGGAATATATAAAAGATATAAATCTACAATAACATTATTAATAATAACAAGAAGAAATAATAACAACATATACAGGGAATATATAAAAGATATAAATCTTCTGTAATAACATTATTAATAATACCAAGAAGAAATAATAACAACATATACAGGGAATATATAAAAGATATAAATCTTCTGTAATAACATTATTAATAATAATAAGAAGAAATAATAACAACATATACAGGGAATATATAAAATATATAAATCTTCTGTAATAACATTATTAATAATAATAATAAGAAATAATAACATATACAGGGAACATATAAAAGATATAAATCTTCTGTAATAACATTATTAATAATAACAATAAGAAATAATAAGAACATATACAGGGAACATATAAAAGATATAAATCTTCTGTAATAACATTATTAATAATAACAAGAAGAAATAATAACATATACAGGGAACATATAAAAGATATAAATCTTCTGTAATAACATTATTAATAATAACAAGAAGAAATAATAACAACATATACAGGGAACATATAAAAGATATAAATCTACAATAACATTATTATTAATAATAATAATAAGAAATAATAACAACATATACAGGGAACATATAAAAGATATAAATCTTCTGTAATAACATTATTAATAATAAGAAGAAATTATAAGAACATATACAGGGAACATATAAAAGATATAAATCTACAATAACATTATTAATAATAACAAGAAATAATAAGAACATATACAGGGAATATATAAAAGATATAAATCTTCTGTAATAACATTATTAATAATAACAAGAAGAAATAATAAGAACATATACAGGGAACATTTAAAAGATATAAATCTACAATAACATTATTAATAGTAACAGGAAGAAATAATAACAACATATACAGGGAACATATAAAAGATATAAATCTTCTGTAATAACATTATTAATAATAACAAGAAGAAATGATAACAACATATACAGGGAATATATAAAAGATATAAATCTACAATAACATTATTAATAATAACAAGAAGAAATAATAACATATAAAGTGACAATCAGCTTGGTTTTGCCTTGACAATGATTGTGGCTTTAAAAATACGGAAAGACTCTCAGAAGTTCTAGCAGTGGCTGCAAGTCGCACTCTATTACATAAGGCCCAAAGTGTTTGCGATTGCGCATGTGTGAAAACCGCACTTTGTGCATGCAGCAATTGTGTTGTGAATATGCTCCTATAGACAGGGGCACCGAGAGGGGGGGGAGCGGGTACAGTTTGCCCGGGCTTCCAGGGGGGCCTGGCGGGGGCCCGGGTCTGGCGCCGCCCCCCCTCACTTCCTCCCTCTGCAGCAGCCCAGCACACAGCAATCTCCTATGCCTGAAGGGGGGAGCGATCACACTGATCGCGCCCCCCACTGGCTTTGCGTCGGGCTGAGGGGCTCACAGCGCCCCCTCCCCGGCGAGAGGCGGCACTGCAAAACTCTTTTTTTTCCGAAGGGGGCACGGCCACGCCTTCTGAAATTAGGCCACGCCCCCTCTTTACCGGGGCCCGCGTGGCTCTCTACACCCCTGCCTATAGAGGAACCAGTCACAGAATGAGTGCAGCTCCTCCCTTTAGGGTACTAGAATTGCCTCCACCCAGGCTTCATTATGTAGATGTATTTCTAGGACTAGGACCTGCCTGGGTAAGCCCAAGGAAAACTAATGCTGGGTACACACTAGTTTGACTGGTCAACCAAACTTATCTGATGATTGGTAAGTGCATAGACCCTTACCAATCATCCACCCAATGTTTTGGGCCTGATGTCACAACTAGGTGGGCATTTATGTTTCCCCGCCAGGTAACTGCAGCATGCATACGGGTGATCAGCAGGTTGCCCGTACACACCAGCTGGTGCACCGATATACAGATGTGTCCTCATACATCTAGCCTCCTTGCGCGTTAAACAGCCCTTCTAGTTGTGCCATGCCGTGGCGTAACTCACCAGCCCCAAGCCTCTTTTTATGCAACTTTTTACCTTCAAATGCATCTTATTCACACAGTGATAGCACCAGCAGCTTCTGCTGATTACAATGATATGCAGCATGTCTATATTCTGTGGGTGTATCTGCATGTCTATATTCTGTGTGTGAGACTGCGGGTGTATCTGCATGCCTATGTTATGTGTGTGACTGCGGGTGTATCTGCATGCCTATATTCTGTGTGTGACTGTGGGTGTATCTACATGCCTATGTTCTGTGTGTGACTGCAGCTGTATCTGCATGCCTATATTCTGTGTGTGACTGCGGGTGTATCTGCATAACCTATATTCTGTGTGTGACTGCGGGTGTATCTGCATGCCTATGTTCTGTGTGTGTGACTGCGGGTGTATCTGCATGCCTATATTCTGTGTGTGTGACTGCGGGTGCATCTGCATGCCTATATTCTGTGTGTGTGACTGCGGGTGTATCTGCATGCCTATATTCTATGTGTGTGACTGCGGGTGAATCTGCATGCCTATATTCTGTGTGTGTGACTGCGGGTGTATCTGCATGCCTATACTCTGTGTGTGTGACTGCGGGTGTATCTGCATGCCTTTATTCTGTGTGTGTGACTGCGGGCGTATCTGCATGCCTATATTCTGTGTGTGTGACTGCGGGTCTATCTGCATGCCTATATTCTGTGTGTGTGACTGTGGGTCTATCTGCATGCCTATATTCTGTGTGTGTGACTGTGGGTGTATCTGCATGCCTATATACTGTGTGTGTGACTGCGGGTGTATCTGCATGCCTATATTCTGTGTGTGACTGCGGGTGTATCTGCATAACCTATATTCTGTGTGTGACTGCGGGTGTATCTGCATGCCTATATTCTGTGTGTGTGACTGCGGGTGTATCTACATGCCTATGTTCTGTGTGTGTGACTGCGGGTGTATCTACATGCCTATGTTCTGTGAGTGTGACTGCGGGTGTATCTGCATGCCTATGTTCTGTGTGTGTGACTGCGGGTGTATCTGCATGCCTATGCTCTGTGTGTGTGACTGCGGGTGTATCTGCATGCCTATATTGTGTGTGTGTGACTGCGGGTGTATCTGCATGCCTATATTCTGTGTGTGACTGCGGGTGTATCTGCATGCCTATGTTCTGTGAGTGTGACTGCGGGTGTATCTGCATGCCTATATTCTGTGTGTGACTGCGGGTGTATCTGCATGCCTATATTCTGTGTGTGACTGCGGGTGTATCTGCATGCCTATATTCTGTGTGTGAGTACGGGTGTATCTGCATGCCTATATTCTGTGTGTGACTGCGGGTGTATCTGCATGCAAATATTCTGTGTGTGACTGCGGGTGTATCTGCATGCCTATATTGTGTATGTGACTGCGGGTGTATCTGCATGTCTATGCTTTGTGTGTGTGACTGCGGGTGTATCTGCATGTCTATGCTTTGTGTGTGTGACTGCGGGTGTATCTGCATGCCTATGCTCTGTGTGTGACTGCGGGTGTATCTGCATGCCTATATTCTATGTGTGTGACTGCGGGTGTATCTGCATGTCTATAGTCTGTGTGTGACTGCGGGTGTATCTGCATGTCTATAGTCTGTGTGTGTGACTGCGGGTTTATCTGCATGCCTATATTCTGTCTGTGACTGTGGGTGTATCTGCATGCCTATATTCTGTGTGTGTGACTGTGGGTGTATCTGCATGCCTATATTCTGTGTGTGACTGCGGGTGTATCTGCATGCCTATATTCAGTGTGTGACTGCGGGTGTATCTGCATGCCTATATTCTGTGTGTGACTGCGGGTGTATCTGCATGCCTATAGTCTGTGTGTGTGACTGCGGGTGTATCTGCATGCCTATATTCTGTGTGTGAGACTTCGGGTGTATCTGCATGCCTATATTCTGTGTGTGTGACTGCGGATGTATCTGCATGCCTATATTGTTTGTGTGTGACTGCGGGTGTATCTGCATGCCTATATTCTGTGTGTGACTGCGGCTATATCTGCATGCCTATATTCTGTGTGTGACTGCGGGTGTATCTGCATGCCTATATTCTGTGTGTGACTGCGGGTGTATCTGCATGCCTATATTCTGTGTGTGAGTGCGGGTGTATCTGCATGCCTATATTCTGTGTGTGAGTGCGGGTGTATCTGCATGCCTATATTCTGTGTGTGACTGCGGGTGTATCTGCATGCCTATATTCTGTGTGTGACTGCGGGTGTATCTGCATGCCTATATTCTGTGTGTGAGTGCGGGTGTATCTGCATGCCTATATTCTGTGTGTGAGTGCGGGTGTATCTGCATGCCTATATTCTGTGTGTGACTGCGGGTGTATCTGCATGCCTATATTCTGTGTGTGACTGCGGGTGTATCTGCATGCCTATATTCTGTGTGTGACTGCGGGTGTATCTGCATGCCTATATTCTGTGTGTGACTGCGGGTGTATCTGCATGCCTATATTCTGTGTGTGAGTACGGGTGTATCTGCATGCCTATATTCTGTGTGTGACTGCGGGTGTATCTGCATGCAAATATTCTGTGTGTGACTGCGGGTGTATCTGCATGCCTATATTGTGTATGTGACTGCGGGTGTATCTGCATGTCTATGCTTTGTGTGTGTGACTGCGGGTGTATCTGCATGTCTATGCTTTGTGTGTGTGACTGCGGGTGTATCTGCATGCCTATGCTCTGTGTGTGACTGCGGGTGTATCTGCATGCCTATATTCTATGTGTGTGACTGCGGGTGTATCTGCATGTCTATAGTCTGTGTGTGACTGCGGGTGTATCTGCATGTCTATAGTCTGTGTGTGTGACTGCGGGTTTATCTGCATGCCTATATTCTGTCTGTGACTGTGGGTGTATCTGCATGCCTATATTCTGTGTGTGTGACTGTGGGTGTATCTGCATGCCTATATTCTGTGTGTGACTGCGGGTGTATCTGCATGCCTATATTCAGTGTGTGACTGCGGGTGTATCTGCATGCCTATATTCTGTGTGTGACTGCGGGTGTATCTGCATGCCTATAGTCTGTGTGTGTGACTGCGGGTGTATCTGCATGCCTATATTCTGTGTGTGAGACTTCGGGTGTATCTGCATGCCTATATTCTGTGTGTGTGACTGCGGATGTATCTGCATGCCTATATTGTTTGTGTGTGACTGCGGGTGTATCTGCATGCCTATATTCTGTGTGTGACTGCGGCTATATCTGCATGCCTATATTCTGTGTGTGACTGCGGGTGTATCTGCATGCCTATATTCTGTGTGTGACTGCGGGTGTATCTGCATGCCTATATTCTGTGTGTGAGTGCGGGTGTATCTGCATGCCTATATTCTGTGTGTGAGTGCGGGTGTATCTGCATGCCTATATTCTGTGTGTGACTGCGGGTGTATCTGCATGCCTATATTCTGTGTGTGACTGCGGGTGTATCTGCATGCCTATATTCTGTGTGTGACTGCGGGTGTATCTGCATGCCTATATTGTGTATGTGACTGCGGGTGTATCTGCATGTCTATGCTTTGTGTGTGTGACTGCGGGTGTATCTGCATGTCTATGCTTTGTGTGTGTGACTGCGGGTGTATCTGCATGCCTATGCTCTGTGTGTGACTGCGGGTGTATCTGCATGCCTATATTCTATGTGTGTGACTGCGGGTGTATCTGCATGCCTATATTCTATGTGTGTGACTGCGGGTGTATCTGCATACCTATATTCTCTGTGTGTGACTGCGGGTGTATCTGCATGTCTATAGTCTGTGTGTGACTGCGGGTGTATCTGCATGTCTATAGTCTGTGTGTGACTGCGGGTGTATCTGCATGTCTATAGTCTGTGTGTGTGACTGCGGGTTTATCTGCATGCCTATATTCTGTCTGTGACTGTGGGTGTATCTGCATGCCTATATTCTGTGTGTGTGACTGTGGGTGTATCTGCATGCCTATATTCTGTGTGTGACTGCGGGTGTATCTGCATGCCTATATTCTGTGTGTGACTGCGGGTGTATCTGCATGCCTATATTCTGTCTGTGACTGCGGGTGTATCTGCATGCCTCTATTCTGTGTGTGTGACTGCGGGTGTATCTGCATACCTATATTCTCTGTGTGTGACTGCGGGTGTATCTGCATGTCTATAGTCTGTGTGTGACTGCGGGCGTATCTGCATGTCTATAGTCTGTGTGTGTGACTGCGGGTTTATCTGCATGCCTATATTCTGTCTGTGACTGTGGGTGTATCTGCATGCCTATATTCTGTGTGTGTGACTGTGGGTGTATCTGCATGCCTATATTCTGTGTGTGACTGCGGGTGTATCTGCATGCCTATATTCTGTGTGTGACTGCGGGTGTATCTGCATGCCTATATTCTGTCTGTGACTGCGGGTGTATCTGCATGCCTCTATTCTGTGTGTGTGACTGCGGGTGTATCTGCATGCCTATATTCTGTCTGTGACTGTGGGTGTATCTGCGTGCCTATATTCTGTCTGTGACACACAGCAGTAAGGGGAAGGTGGTCTGCTCAAGAGTCAAAATATCAATCTCTTGGAGTTGAGGGCTGCCAGGTTAGCTTTTTTTGCACTAGTCTCTTACCGAATTCCCAGGAGATATCGGTCCAGCTCTGCCTGGACAACAGGACCGTAGTTTTCTTATCTCAGCAGAAAGGGAGGCACTCAATCCCTCATTCTCTACCAAGTGGCAATAGACATCTGGGACTGGGCAGTGGAGTGATCCATACCCCTATGCGCAATATATTTCAGGAGAGCTAAACGAGTTAGTTGATTCCTTATCCAGGAAAAAACTCACACTGGATCATGCAACTCTAAAGACCTTTGGTCAACCACAGGTGAACCTGTTTGCAACTCCATCAAACACTCAGGTTCCAACCTTTATCTCCAGAATCTGGACTCAAGGGGCCATGCACATGGACGTGATGTCCTTCCCATGGACAGACCTTCTTTTTCCTTACACCTTTCCTCCTCCTGCCATACTACTGAAGGTCTTCCACAAGATCAAAGCAGACAGGGTATTGCAACTCATTCTAGTATATCCCGCCTGGCCCTCCAGAGTTTGGTTCCCCTTGATCACCCCTCTCTGCAAAGGTCCCAAACTTTCCCTAGGAATGTCCAGAGACTGCTTCCAGGGAACTCCAGTCCTCCTACAGGATCTTCCCCATTGCATGTGGATAGCAAAATTACTCGTTTGTCGACCTCTACTAACCTCTCGGCTTCATCTATGGCATTGATAAACGTATATCTTAGCCCCAGGACAAGATCCAGATACCAAGCCATAATTGATGAGTTTATGGCCCGGCGGGCTGCTCAGGCTCCACCCTCGGGCTCTACTTCCGAGCACAACTCAGCCCTACATTTCCTGGCTACTTTGTCTGAGTCAGACCTCGCTTCTGCCACAATACATTCATATGGCTCAGCACTGGCTCTCCTTATTCCAGGCCTCACAGAAAATAAACTATACCTTAGACTACTACTTAAGGGTATTTTCTTGTCCAGACGTCCGTGTCCACGATACTCTAACACGTGGGACATTAATCCCTTTCTAAATTTCCTTGCTACTATTCCTTCTGCGGCTGACATCTCTAATCTTTCGATAAAGCTTTCTTCACTCCTAGCACTGACATTTGCAGCCCGAGGAGCCGAACTCTCCTTAATACACACATACAAATGCTGGATGACACCCATTTCACTGGGTTTCCATATTGTTTTGAGAGGACACACAAAGACCAGTTCCATTCAGTCCCCTCTGGTGGAGTTTGATCTACTTAGAGACCAGTCATACCCGGATCTTTGCACAGTCGACTGCTTATCTACCTACCTAACACTCACAGCCCCACTGAGAGACAACATTTCTAACCTCTTTATCACTTGCCATAATCCTTTCATCCCACCAGACCTTCCACAGTCAGGGGTTGGATAGTTTGGCTAGGCAGAGTTCAGGGATAGACACCTCCCACTTCAAGGGTCATTCCCTTCATGGTGCTGCCATCACTTCGGCAGTGGCTAGGAGCTTGACATTACAGTCCAAAATGCAAGCCGCTCATTGGTCTTCCACTTGTACCTTCGTTAAACACTATTGGAGGCCTTCCGTTACGCAAAGGACAGAATTCCTTAGAACAATCACCAGGTATGTGGTAGTCTGCCCATCAGCTAGGTGACAAGCCTCCCGAGGAACAAACAATAGTTTTCAGGAATCTATGATCTGCAAACTCCATTTGTTTTAGGGAATGGGATTGGCACCTACAGTAGCAACAGCTCCCACCCAACCCACCCTATACCTTGCTAGGTCTGCTGCCATTAAGCTCTAATGTCAGTTATTAGTTATACCTGACCTCTCCTTTACTTTCAGGCACCTAAAAGGTCCACAAGCAGCAGCAGCAGTCACAGCTACCTTAGGATCAGAAGTAGCTTTACCCTTATCTATCTTCTACAGTCACCGCAAGTTCGCAGGATTTTGACTATGGACCTGATTCAGAGCTGTTGCGATAGATGCGATCACTCGCAGCGTATGCAAATTCAGCGCACGCCCAGTAAGGAAGGCGATCGCTCGGCAAGGCATTAACATGCCCACTATGTCTTGGCGTGCGATCATTTTGTGTAAGTAGACGCCCCCCAGCCATTCATAAGATGCCCACTTGCGCACGTCATCTCCTGGAAGTGCATGAAAACACTGGTACATCGAACACGATCTAATGTGCTCGCAGCGCTTGAGGTTGACTATACCTGCCCGCAAGCACTGCGATCCCTTCAGCGTGAAATACAACCAGGTGACGTGTACAATGACGCTGCATGTTAATTATGCACGCCTCTGAAACGACGTTGAAACACTCAGGCACGCCTGTGATCGCACCTCCACTCCCCCGTTACTAGTGGCCTTCACCTGTTACCACCCACAAACGGCCTCTCCTGTCACTCATTACACTGGGCTGTCTATGCTGGGCAAGCGAGCGCTTCCTTATCTGTCGCAGTGGTTCACGCACACGTATTGCGATAGACACATGCGCAGAATGCAAATATCGGCCAGCAACGTGCGATCGCATCCTAGCGAGCGGGTCTGAATCAGGTCCTATGTTCCTGTTTCAAGGCAGCATAGGAGATTGTTCCTCCACCATTCCCATTCCCTTTCCTGATAACCTTGTGCTACAGTTTGCTGGTCTCTAGTAAACGTATCTGTTTCTTCATCAACATTAGTCTCCTGTCTCCTGTCTCCTTTGTTCTTGGGTTACAGGAATTCTCTTGTTGTAGTCGGGATTACCATCTGTAAGGGGGGGGGGCTCAGCCATTTATACTGAGTGTGCCCAGCAACCGTGATGTGCGTTCTATTGAATGCATCAGCCTCTTGTATGGCTACGATTAGGTGATGAATAATTAACTTGTTAGAAGGATACTAATCATTTTCTTGTCCATATGAATAGATTGTTTTCTTTTTATGCACTTTTGCATTTTAATAAACAATTATTATATGATATTATTCACCCCCATAGTGCTGTGCAGTTGTGTGTTTATGATACTGCTATTTCCTGCTTCCAAACCATGACGCCTCACCTGCATGATGAAGATTAAAGCGGAACAAAATGGTGAAATACAATGCCCTGGAATGTGGAGCACATAGAAGAACGATCCTATCGCCGCACATAGAACATAGAAGAACGATCCTATCGCCGCACATAGAACATAGAAGAACGATCCTATCGCCGCACATAGAACATAGAAGAACGATCCTATCGCCGCACATAGAACGATCCTATCGCCGCACATAGAACATAGAAGAACGATCCTATCGCCGCACATAGAACATAGAAGAACGATCCTATCGCCGCACATAGAACATAGAAGAACGATCCTATCGCCGCACATAGAACATAGAAGAACGATCCTATCGCCGCACATAGAACATAGAAGAACGATCCTATCGCCGCACATAGAACATAGAAGAACGATCCTATCGCCGCACATAGAACATAGAAGAACGATACTATCGCCGCACATAGAACATAGAAGAACGATCCTATCGCCGCGCATAGAACATAGAAGAACGATCCTATCGCCGCACATAGAACATAGAAGAACGATCCTATCGCCGTGCATAGAACATAGAAGAACGATCCTATCGCCGCACATAGAACATAGAAGAACGATCCTATCGCCGCACATAGAACATAGAAGAACGATCCTAACGCCGCACATAGAACATAGAAGAACGATCCTATCGCCGCACATAGAACATAGAAGAACGATCCTATCGCCGCACATAGAAGAACGATCCTATCGCCGCACATAGAACATAGAAGAATGATCCTATCGCCGCACATAGAACATAGAAGAACGATCCTATCGCCGCTCATAGAACATAGAAGAACGATCCTATCGCCGCACATAGAACATAGAAGAACGATCCTATCGCAGCACATACAACATAGAAGAACGATCCTATCGCCGCACATAGAACATAGAAGAACGATCCTATCGCCACACATAGAACATAGAAGAACGATCCTATCGCCGCACATAGAACATAGAAGAACGATCGTATCGCCGCAGAGAACGATCCTATCGCAGCATTACATTTCTATTCCACCTCTCTTACAGAATAGGCCCCAATGTGTGTTCCCCACAGTGTTAAAACTCTTCCATTGTGTCCTGGTCTTTCTGTAGAAATCTGTAAATTGCTGCACAAGTTGTCCCTGGGATCATACTCACAGGATAGGTGATATTATTGCCCCCAACCCCTGTAAGGTTTCCAGGGACCGCTCTCAGTGCCTGTGACCTGTACATGTAGAAAGCCGTGCAGTTATGGTATAGGCTGGTACACGTTGCCATATATGTGTCATACCTGTAATCTGATCATATTCTAATTGTCAGGCATTCTGCCCTGTCTGCTCTCTCCCAGGTAATCTGCACTTGGTACAGATGCCAAAGACTTGGTCAGAATCTCGAACATATTGCCGCAGCTACTTTACTGACCTGGCCTCTGCCTCATCTTCTGCTGAGCAACAAATGATGTCGACCCTGTTATCCAGCTACACCCCCAGTAATGGCTTCTGGTTTGGCCTCAGACGCAGCCGTTTCTGGGGTAATTGGTATTGGAGTGGAGGTCAGACATGGGGACAATTCACCTTCTGGGGAGATGCAGAACCAAATGATCCACTCTCTAAGCATTGCGGCCTGATCACAGGAGACCCTGCCAGAAACTTCAGCTGGAGCACAGGATGCTGCCAACAGTACCTTCCATTTGTGTGCTATGGGGGTCAGTATATTGCTCTATAATACACATGTATAGTCATTATACTCTGATTACAGTGTGTGCTATGGGGGTCAGTATATAGCTCTATAATACATACATGTCTAGTCATTATACTCTGATTACAGTGTGTGCTATGGGGGTCAGTATATAGCTCTATAATGCATTCATGTATAGTCATTATACTCTGATTACAGTGTGTGCTATGGGGGTCAGTATATAGCTCTATAATACACTCATGTCTAGTCATTATACTCTGATTACAGTGTGTGCTATGGGGTTCAGTATATAGCTCTATAATACACTCATGTATAGTCATTATACTCTGATTACAGTGTGTGCTATGGGGGTCAGTATATAGCTCTATAATACACATACATGTATAGTTATTATACTCTGATTACAGTGTGTGCTATGGGGTCAGCATATAGCTCTATAATACACTCATGTCTAGTCATTATACTCTGATTACAGTGTCTGCTATGGGGGTCAGTATATAGCTCTATAATACACTCATGTATAGTCATTATACTCTGATTACAGTGTGTGCTATGGGGGTCAGTATATAGCTCTATAATACATTTATGTATAGTCATTATACTCTGATTACAGTGTGTGCTATGGGGGTCAGTATATAGCTCTATAATACACTCATGTCTAGTCATTATACTGATTACAGTGTGTGCTATGGGGGTCAGTATATAGCTCTATAATACATTCATGTATAGTCATTATACTCTGATTACAGTGTGTGCTATGGGGGTAGTATATAGCTCTATAATACATTCATGTATAGTCATTATACTCTGATTACAGTGTGTGCTATGGGGGTCAGTATATAGCTCTATAATACACATACATGTATAGTTATTATACTCTGATTACAGTGTGTGCTATGGGGTCAGTATATAGCTCTATAATACACTCATGTCTAGTCATTATACTCTGATTACAGTGTCTGCTATGGGGGTCAGTATATAGCTCTATAATACACTCATGTATAGTCATTATACTCTGATTACAGTGTCTGCTATGGGGGTCAGTATATAGCTCTATAATACACTCATGTATAGTCATTATACTCTGATTACAGTGTGTGCTATGGGGGTCAGTATATAGCTCTATAATACACTCATGTATAGTCATTATACTGATTACAGTGTGTGCTATGGGGGTCAGTATATAGCTCTATAATACATTCATGTATAGTCATTATACTCTGATTACAGTGTGTGCTATGGGGGTAGTATATAGCTCTATAATACATTCATGTATAGTCATTATACTCTGATTACAGTGTGTGCTATGGGGGTCAGTATATAGCTCTATAATACACATACATGTATAGTTATTATACTCTGATTACAGTGTGTGCTATGGGGTCAGTATATAGCTCTATAATACACTCATGTATAGTCATTATACTCTGATTACAGTGTGTGCTATGGGGGTCAGTATATAGCTCTATAATACATACATGTCTAGTCATTATACTCTGATTACAGTGTGTGCTATGGGGGTCAGTATATAGCTCTATAATGCATTCATGTATAGTCATTATACTCTGATTACAGTGTGTGCTATGGGGGTCAGTATATAGCTCTATAATACATTCATGTCTAGTCATTATACTCTGATTACAGTGTGTGCTATGGAGGTCAGTATATAGCTCTATAACACATTCATGTATAGTCATTATACTCTGATTACAGTGTGTGCTATGGAGGTCAGTATATAGCTCTATAATACATTCATGTCTAGTCATTATACTCTGATTACAGTGTGTGCTATGGGGGTCAGTATATAGCTCTATAATACATTCATGTCTAGTCATTATTATCTGATTACAGTGTGTGCTATGGGTGTCAGTATATAGCTCTATAATACAATCATGTATAGTCATTATACTCTGATTACAGTGTGTGCTATGGAGGTTAGTATATAGCTCTATAATATTCATGTCTAGTCATTATACTCTGATTACAGTGTGTGCTATGGGGGTCAGTATATAGCTCTATGATACACTAATGTATAGTCATTATACTCTGATTACAGTGTGTGCTATGGGGGTCAGTATATAGCTCTATAATACATTCTTGTCTAGTCATTATACTCTGATTACAGTGTGTGCTATGGGGGTCAGTATATACCTCTATAATACATTCATGTCTAGTCATTATACTGTGATTACAGTGTGTGCTATGGGGGTCAGTATATAGCTCTATAATACACATACATGTATAGTCATTATACTTTGATTACAGTGTGTGCTAAGGGGGTCAGTATATAGCTCTATAATACATTCATGTATAGTCTTTATACTCTGATTACAGTGTGTGCTATGGGGGTCAGTATATAGCTCTATAATACACTCATGTATAGTCATTATGCTCTGATTACAGTGTGTGCTATGGGGGTCAGTATATAGCTCTATAATACACATACATGTATAGTCATTATACTCTGATTACAGTGTGTGCTATGGGTATCAGTATATAGCTCTATAATACATTCATGTCTAGTCATTATAATCTGATTACAGTGTGTGCTATGGGGGTCAGTATATAGCTCTATAATACACATACATGTATAGTCATTATACTCTGATTACAGTATGTGCTATGGGGGTCAGTATATAGCTATATAATACACATACATGTATAGTCATTATACTCTGATTACAGTGTGTGCTAAGGGGGTCAGTTTATAGCTCTTTGATACACATACATGTATAGTCATTATACTCTGATTACAGTGTGTGCTAAGGGGGTCAGTTTATAGCTCTTTGATACACATACATGTATAGTCATTATATTCTGATTACAGTGTGTGCTATGGGGGTCAGTATATAGCTCTATAATACACTAATGTATAGTCATTATACTCTGATTACAGTGTGTGCTATGGGGGTCAGTATATAGCTCTATAATACACATACATGTCTAGTCATTATACTCTGCTTACAGTGTGTGCTATGGAGGTCAGTATATAGCTCTATAATACACATGTATAGTCATTATAATCTGATTACAGTGTGTGCTATGGGGGTCAGTATATAGCTCTATAATACACATACATGTCTAGTCATTATACTCTGATTACAGTGTGTGCTATGGAGGTCAGTATATAGCTCTATAATACACATGTATAGTCATTATAATCTGATTACAGTGTGTGCTATGGAGGTCAGTATATAGCTCTTTATTACACATACATGTATAGTCATTATACTCTGATTACAGTATGTGCTATGGGGGTCAGTATATAGATCTATTGTACATTCATGTCTTGTCATTATACTCTGATTACAGGGTGTGCTATGGGGGTCAGTATATAGCTCTATTGTACATTCATGTCTAGTCATTGTAATCTGATTACAGTGTGTGCTATGGGGGTCAGTATATTGCTCTATAATACACATGTATAGTCATTATACTCTGATTACAGTGTGTGCTATGGGTTTCAGTATATAGCTCTATAATACACATTCATGTATAGTCATTATAATCTGATTACAGTGTGTGCTATGGGGGTCAGTATATAGCTCTTTATTACACATACATGTATAGTCATCATACTCTGATTACAGTATGTGCTATGGGGGTCAGTATATAGCTCTATTGTACATTCATGTCTTGTCATTATACTCTGATTACAGTGTGTGCTATGGAGGTCAGTATATAGCTCTATTATACATTCATGTCTAGTCATTGTAATCTGATTACAGTGTGTGCTATGGGGGTCAGTATATTGCTCTATAATACATTCATGTATAGTCATTATACTCTGATTACAGTGTGTGCTATGGGGGTCAGTATATAGCTCTATAATACACTAATGTATAGTCATTATACTCTGATTACAGTGTGTGCTATGGGGGTCAGTATATAGCTCTATAATACACTCATGTATAGTCATTATACTCTGATTACAGTGTGAGCTATGGGGGTCAGTATATAGCTCTATAATACACATACATGTCTAGTCATTATACTCTGATTACAGTGTGTGCTATGGAGGTCAGTATATAGCTCTATAATACACATGTATAGTCATTATAATCTGATTACAGTGTGTGCTATGGGGGTCAGTATATAGCTCTATAATACACATACATGTCTAGTCATTATACTCTGATTACAGTGTGTGCTATGGAGGTCAGTATATAGCTCTATAATACATATGTATAGTCATTATATTCTGATTACAGTGTGTGCTATGGGGGTCAGTATATAGCTCTATAATACACATACATGTATAGTCATTATACTCTGATTACAGTGTGTGCTATGGGTATCAGTATATAGCTCTATAATGCTTTCATGTCTAGTCATTATTATCTGATTACAGTGTGTGCTATGGAGGTCAGTATATAGCTCTATAATACATTCATGTATAGTCATTATACTGTGATTACAGTGTGTGCTATGGAGGTCAGTATATAGCTCTATAATCCACAAACATGTATAGTCATTATACTCTGATTACAATGTGTGCTATGGAGGTCAGTATATAGCTCTATAATACATTCATGTCTAGTCATTATACTCTGATTACAGTGTGTGCTATGGGGGTCAGTATATAGCTCTATAATACATTCATGTCTAGTCATTATTATCTGATTACAGTGTGTGCTATGGAGGTTAGTATATAGCTCTATAATATTCATGTCTAGTCATTATTATCTGATTACAGTGTGTGCTATGGGGGTCAGTATATAGCTCTATAATACATTCATGTCTAGTCATTATACTCTGATTACAGTGTGTGCTATGGAGGTTAGTATATAGCTCTATAATATTCATGTCTAGTCATTATGCTCTGATTACAGTGTGTGCTATGGGGGTCAGTATATAGCTCTATAATACATTCATGTATAGTCATTATAATCTGATTACAGTGTGTGCTATGGGGGTCAGTATATAGCTCTATAATACACATACATGTATAGTCATTATACTCTGATTACAGTATGTGCTATGGGGGTCAGTATATAGCTATATAATACACATACATGTATAGTCATTATACTCTGATTACAGTGTGTGCTATGGGGGTCAGTTTATAGCTCTTTGATACACATACATGTATAGTCATTATAATCTGATTACAGTGTGTGCTATGGGTGTCAGTATATGGCACTATATTACACATACATGTATAGTCATTATACTCTGATTACAGTGTGTGCTATGGAGGTCAGTATATAGCTCTATAATACACTAATGTATAGTCGTTATACTCTGATTACAGTGTGTGCTATGGGGGTCAGTATATAGCTCTATAATACACTCATGTATAGTCATTATACTCTGATTACAGTGTGTGCTATGGGGGTCAGTATATAGCTCTATAATACACATACATGTCTAGTCATTATACTCTGATTACAGTGTGTGCTATGGAGGTCAGTATATAGCTCTATAATACACATGTATAGTCATTATAATCTGATTACAGTGTGTGCTATGGGGGTCAGTATATAGCTCTATAATACACATACATGTCTAGTCATTATACTCTGATTACAGTGTGTGCTATGGAGGTCAGTATATAGCTCTATAATACACATGTATAGACATTATAATCTGATTACAGTGTGTGCTATGGAGGTCAGTATATAGCTCTTTATTACACATACATGTATAGTCATTATACTCTGATTACAGTATGTGCTATGGGGGTCAGTATATAGCTCTATTGTACATTCATGTCTTGTCATTATACTCTGATTACAGGGTGTGCTATGGGGGTCAGTATATAGCTCTATTGTACATTCATGTCTAGTCATTGTAATCTGATTACAGTGTGTGCTATGGGGGTCAGTATATTGCTCTATAATACACATGTATAGTCATTATACTCTGATTACAGTGTGTGCTATGGGTTTCAGTATATAGCTCTATAATACACATTCATGTATAGTCATTATAATCTGATTACAGTGTGTGCTATGGGGGTCAGTATATAGCTCTTTATTACACATACATGTATAGTCATCATACTCTGATTACAGTATGTGCTATGGGGGTCAGTATATAGCTCTATTGTACATTCATGTCTTGTCATTATACTCTGATTACAGGGTGTGCTATGGGGGTCAGTATATAGCTCTATTATACATTCATGTCTAGTCATTGTAATCTGATTACAGTGTGTGCTATGGGGGTCAGTATATTGCTCTATAATACATTCATGTATAGTCATTATACTCTGATTACAGTGTGTGCTATGGAGGTCAGTATATAGCTATATAATACACTAATGTATAGTCATTATACTCTGATTACAGTGTGTGCTATGGGGGTCAGTATATAGCTCTATAATACACTCATGTATAGTCATTATACTCTGATTACAGTGTGAGCTATGGGGGTCAGTATATAGCTCTATAATACACATACATGTCTAGTCATTATACTCTGATTACAGTGTGTGCTATGGAGGTCAGTATATAGCTCTATAATACACATGTATAGTCATTATAATCTGATTACAGTGTGTGCTATGGGGGTCAGTATATAGCTCTATAATACACATACATGTCTAGTCATTATACTCTGATTACAGTGTGTGCTATGGAGGTCAGTATATAGCTCTATAATACATATGTATAGTCATTATATTCTGATTACAGTGTGTGCTATGGGGGTCAGTATATAGCTCTATAATACACATACATGTATAGTCATTATACTCTGATTACAGTGTGTGCTATGGGTATCAGTATATAGCTCTATAATGCTTTCATGTCTAGTCATTATTATCTGATTACAGTGTGTGCTATGGAGGTCAGTATATAGCTCTATAATACACAAACATGTATAGTCATAATACTCTGATTACAGTGTGTGCTAAGGGGGTCAGTATATAGCTCTATAATACATTCATGTATAGTCTTTATACTCTGATTACAGTGTGTGCTATTGGGTCAGTATATAGCTCTGTAATACACTCATGTATAGTCATTATACTGTGATTACAGTGTGTGCTATGGGGGTCAGTATATAGCTCTATAATACACTCATGTCTAGTCATTATACTCTGATTACAGTATGTGCTATGGGGGTCAGTATATATCTCTATAATACACTAATGTATAGTCATTATAATCTGATTACAGTGTGTGCTATGGGGGTCAGTATATAGCTCTTTATTACACATACATGTATAGTCATTATACTGTGATTACAGTGTGTGCTATGGGGGTCAGTATATAGGTCTATAATACACATGTATAGTCATTATACTCTGATTACAGTGTGTGCTATGGGGGTCAGTATATAGCTCTATAATACATTCATGTATAGTCTTTATACTCTGATTACAGTGTGTGCTATGGGGTCAGTATATAGCTCTATAATACACTCATGTATAGTCATTATACTGTGATTACAGTGTGTGCTATGGGGGTCAGTATATAGCTCTATAATACATTCATGTCTAGTCATTATTATCTGATTACAGTGTGTGCTATGGGGGTCAGTATATAGCTCTTTAATACATTCATGTCTAGTCATTATACTCTGTTTACAGTGTGTGCTATGGGGGTCAGTATATAGCTCTATAATACATTCATGTCTAGTCATTATAAACCTTCTATCGGATGAGGTGTTGTCATGTGTGCAAACCACTTATCATACTAACATAAAATAAAGACACTGAGACGTGGATTTGGCAGATAACTTGATGGCGATTTATTGGAGCAATAATAATTATTATTTATTTAAGGATGTATGGTGGCAAAGAAAGGACGGCCAGAAATCAGCCAGATCTGCTATGCCCACACACAAACAACAAAAGGCATAGCAGGCGTAGATCGCCCAGAGTGCATACACATAACCATGTAACTCATATCATCAACAAAAGGTAACGCTCACCCCCATCTTGACTTCCCACCCGTTTAGGTGGTGATACTGCCCCCCGTTAGGTTGGTACAGCCAACTACCAGTCAACGAAGGGAGCGCCCTTAAATCATAATTGCACCCGGACTGGCGACCTGCCGTTCTTTCCCGCCACCCAAAACCAAACCCACAACATACCAAAATTTATAGGGGAGGGAGGGTGGGGAATCCGGAACAAAGAGGCTTTGGCCCACACTTTTATCCCACTATATAATGTTCCTGTTACAAACCCGCCCCTGCTTGCCATAGGCTAACTCCCACAAGTAATTTGCATACATGCCGGCCCCCATCCTAGAGGTTTAAAATACCTCTTTTCTTATGCAATCTTTCGGTTTCTCTAAACCTTCTATCGGATGAGGTGTTGTCATGTGTGCAAACCACTTATCATACTAACATAAAATAAAGACACTGAGACGTGGATTTGGCAGATAACTTGATGGCGATTTATTGGAGCAATAATAATTATTATTTATTTAAGGATGTATGGTGGCAAAGAAAGGACGGCCAGAAATCAGCCAGATCTGCTATGCCCACACACAAACAACAAAAGGCATAGCAGGCGTAGATCGCCCAGAGTGCATACACATAACCATGTAACTCATATCATCAACAAAAGGTAACGCTCACCCCCATCTTGACTTCCCACCCGTTTAGGTGGTGATACTGCCCCCCGTTAGGTTGGTACAGCCAAGTACCAGTCAACGAAGGGAGCGCCCTTAAATCATAATTGCACCCGGACTGGCGACCTGCCGTTCTTTCCCGCCACCCAAAACCAAACCCACAACATACCAAAATTTATAGGGGAGGGAGGGTGGGGAATCCGGAACAAAGAGGCTTTGGCCCACACTTTTATCCCACTATATAATGTTCCTGTTACAAACCCGCCCCTGCTTGCCATAGGCTAACTCCCACAAGTAATTTGCATACATGCCGGCCCCCATCCTAGAGGTTTAAAATACCTCTTTTCTTATGCAATCTTTCGGTTTCTCTAAACCTTCTATCGGATGAGGTGTTGTCATGTGTGCAAACCACTTATCATACTAACATAAAATAAAGACACTGAGACGTGGATTTGGCAGATAACTTGATGGCGATTTATTGGAGCAATAATAATTATTATTTATTTAAGGATGTATGGTGGCAAAGAAAGGACGGCCAGAAATCAGCCAGATCTGCTATGCCCACACACAAACAACAAAAGGCATAGCAGGCGTAGATCGCCCAGAGTGCATACACATAACCATGTAACTCATATCATCAACAAAAGGTAACGCTCACCCCCATCTTGACTTCCCACCCGTTTAGGTGGTGATACTGCCCCCCGTTAGGTTGGTACAGCCAACTACCAGTCAACGAAGGGAGCGCCCTTAAATCATAATTGCACCCGGACTGGCGACCTGCCGTTCTTTCCCGCCACAGCAAGGTTCAGCTTATAGAACCGCCGCACCGCCACCATACCAAGTACTACCCCAATAACGCCAACTCCTCAAAAAGATCCCCAATAAACAATGACACACCCTCCTCTGTTAAATGAACTCCATCAGGTCTATACATATAACTAAATCGAAATTGAATGTTATTATGGTAAATGAAACGGCCATAATTGGCCATCACAAATTTGGCAACTGCGAAATTAAGTTTCTTCCTAGCTTCGTCATTAGCAGGAAAACTCCTAACCCCACGCCAGACCTGTCGAGGTACAATGCAAGACCAAATTAATTTACACAAGGGCCAGGCCGATAGCACCCTCGCCAAATCGTTGACAATATCAACTCGTAATTCTACAGTGGACCTCTGCCCTAAGTCGTTGCCTCCTAAATAAGCCACCAAAATACGTGGCCTACCAAAAAGCCTTGCATACTCTAACAGTTTAGGACAAAAGGAATGCCATCTCATACCTCTGGAACCTATCCAACGGACCCTAGCTGAATATTCAAAAATTGGAGCTTGATCTGAACTCAAACCTAGCAGCCCAGAAAATATATGAGTGGCCTATAACCCAAATGTCCTGCGTGTCAAAGAGCAATCCTAAAGGTGGAGGAAAGCAGTAAATAAAAAATTAGTAATTGTCATAAAACAATAAAATTTTATGGTGTATTAGTGGGATCTGATAGAACATAAGTGAGTATCTGCCAAAAAGAAAAATTTTCTATTGGTCGCCGACTTTACAATTTGAAGTGGCTGAGACAAACAGAAGACACAAAGGGGAAGAATGGGTGGGGGGGAATTGGGAAAAAACAGGTGAACTCGGCAAGAGGTAAAATAAAATCCTGCTGAGGGATGGACTATGGCCTAATTAAATGATTGAGAATAGCCGAATTGAATCCGTCAGTTCAGGTAAAAATTGTAAAATCCCTCAAGACTCCCATTGCCAGCAATGGCGAGTAGCTAATCCCGAGTAGGACGGACAGGGGTAACAGACAAGACAGGACAGTACATGAGACAAGACAAAAACCAGGCAAGCATAAAATATAAACGTAACCAGAACAGACTGTGAAATGACTTTTAACAAAGGGCCTTCATGCCTAGGTCGAATGTAACCTTTATAACTATCCGATTTCCAATGTCCTAGGGCCTTAATTTCTGATGCCGAGAAACCCGCAGCTGCCGCCGAAGTTGCGGCTCCGATCAGAAACGAGTGTGTACCAAAATCTTGAGGCGGGAGGCCTAAAACTGATACACACCTCTTCAAAAACCAACCAAACTGGTATTTGGTAAGCGGAGTCCTGTCCATATGCATGAGTCATGAACCAGGAACATCCGGCCGCAATAACTCATACCGCATAGCTAGTGCCACGGGGCAGATCTGTTCGTCCCTAGATGGACCCAACGAGATCCACCTACCCCTACCAGTCTGGTCGGTCTTCGACTGCCGAATCCTACAGAGAACAGACCTCTCACTGACCAGGATATCCGAGAGGAGCATGGCGGCATCAACCCATTTGGATGATGCCACCAGCTCCGATACCCTCAAGGTGCCGTGAAAAGCCTCCGAAAACACCACTTGAATCAGGACCGCCTCATACGCAGTAAGAGCCACTCCGAGAACCGCCCCTAATACTGCCGGAAGCAGATGAGCGTCCACAGGTCTCCTACGGTCAGCTACTGGCCGGGAGACCCGTGCCAAACCCTTTAAAGCCTTCACTATCAGAAAACTTTTAGTAAAGTCAGGTTGGCCCTTCAATTTACAATAAAATGCAATGCCCCCCAAAGAGCGCGCAACAGAAGCCCTGGATCTGCCAGCCAAACGGAGACTCCAAATAAAATAAAGCATCGAACGATGCTGACTCTTACCTGCCTGTTTGCTGCTACGGGAATAATCTTCCCATTCATTCCATGCCTGCCGATATGCTCGCAACGTGGAGGGGGCTAAAGACTGTTCTGCTTAGCCCTCCATGCCGGCTCGATCACCTGCCAAACATAAGAGGGGCAAAGCACAATGTCAGCACCAGGGGCCACAGATCGGGACCTAGCCCACTGGAAACGTGATAACGCATCGTCTATCTCATTCTCCACCCCAGGAATGTGTCTTGCCTTAAACATGATGTTACAGCGCAAACATGTGAGCACAGCTGCGCTAGCAAGCGCAAAACCAGCAGGGAAGCCGCATGTTGCTGATTGTATCGCATGGACCATGCCCAGGTTGTCACACCTGATAATGATGCTGCGATTGCGTAACCATTCCCCCCAGATTTCCAAGGAAACCATTATGGGAAAGAGTTTGAGAAGTAGTAAGTCCTTAGTCAAACCCTTTCCCACCCATTCTTCCAGCCAACGGCCAACGCACCAGGAGCCATCAAGGTAACATCCGAACCCCGTGGTGCCTGCTGCGTCGGTGAACAGCTGCAGCTGCAAATTGTCAGTGGCTGGAGACATCCACAACCGAACGCCATTAAAATCCCGAAGAAACGAGACCCAGACAGAGAGGTCCTGCTTAATCTCTGAGGATAAACGTAGCAAATGTCTCGGTTAGTGACACCAGCCGTGGCCCTTTCCAATTTACGTGAAAAAGCTCTGCCCATTGCAATTACTTTACAGGCCCAGGAGGGATTGCGCCTGCCGCAGGGTAATTCTACTGGAAGCCGTGCATTCCGCTATGGCATTACTTGACAGGCTTATCGAGAGGAATGCGACAAGAACCCACCGAGGTACAGATCTCAATACCCAGGAATGACAAGGGGAAGGGCCCTCCGTTTTGTCCACAGTAACAGGAACTCCAAATGAAAAAACAGCGCTCGTAAAGAAAACAAAAGATAACTGCATCTGCCTGAACCGGAAGGGCCGACACACAGAAAGTCATCGAGATAGTGGGCTATTCCATGACTACCGCAAAAATTAAATAAATAAATTCCGCGCACCAGTGTAGGAAGGTGCTAAAATGCTCGAAAAACGCACAGGACACAGAACACCCCATAGGCAAGCATTTGTCTATGCAATATCCGTTGTCCAAGCTAAAAACCCATAAACTGGAATGACTCTGGGTGCAAAGGAAGTAGACGAAAAGCTGACTCAACATCTATCTTAGCCATCAGTGCGCCCGGACCATAACACCTAATGACGTCCAAAGCATCGTCAAAAGACTGGTACACCACCGAGGAAACCTCAACTGGTATGGCATAATTTACTGACGAGCCTGGCGGATAAGACAGATGTTGCATGAGCCCTTATTTTCCTGGAATTTTCTTGGGAACCACTCCCACCGGGGAATTCACAAGATCCCTAATGGGGGTTCTGCAAAAGGCCCAGCAATGCGCCTGCGCTAACCTCGCCAGCCACTTTTTCCCTAAGAATGTGAGGCAATTCAAAGGCAGACTTCAAATTTCTAGGCGGATATGTGTCGACATCCCTGCAAATAGGTAAACGAAAACCAAAACTGAAGCCTTTTAACGAAAATTCTGCGTCCTGCAGAACCGGGTACCAACTCAACCATTTTGCTATCGCTGTGACACGGACAGGGGATGGAACTTTACTTAGCACTTGTGCCTTTTGCTGGCTGTGCAGGCTGCTGCTGGGCACCCCCCTTGAAACACTTGGCAACTGGGTGATTGCCACCACATCGCAAGCAGAGGTGACGAAAACGACATTTTAATGTGGAATTATTAAAGGCGAAGCATTTTCCCCAGACGCCTGCTGTTAGCCCTGACGAACTGAACTAGCTGCTTTGCACGCGTTGTACCCCTCATAGGCAGGACGTGAAGGCTGCGTGACCTCCAGCAATGTATATTTGTCGAAGTAGGAGCATAGCTGAGAATGGAGCTTCCCGGTGATAGCTGCTTGGGGCAGTGATTGCAATAATAAGCTGTGCACCCTGTAGAAATTCACTGTAGCACATGTATTCTGTCTATTTTGTAAGTTAAATGCTCAGAATACAGTATATAATACAATCTCCTCTATTGGCTGATAATAATGATTCAAAGGAGATAAAAGCTAGATCTTAGGTGCTATAGATAAATAAAGCAGTGTCAAAGCCATTACCCCTTACTGTCAGATAACGCATCACTAAAGCATTCTATTCCCCCAATGATACCTCAATGCCCAGCATAATACTGACACTGTTTGCTGCAACTGTTTTCTACCAGTAAGAGCCATAATCAGCACTTAGACCATCTATAAAATACATCATACGAATGTACTGAATGATATAATTCTGGCATATACAGGACCAGCAGACACAGTAAGTAATTATATGTAGAAGTAGAGCCATCCTGTCTGAGCTGAATCTTTTATTTCATGTGCCGGCTCCTTTACAGATCATATGAGCAAGTTGGGGAATCTGGGAGAGGGCAGAAAAAGAAACCATGCTCTGTCCTGGACACAGATGCACAGATTGGTCCCCTTATGTACTGGATGGTGTATTATCCAGTATTAATAATTGATCCAATAGGTGATCCATATCAGTGCACCCCGTACAGTGCATGTTTTCCAGATCTAGTTGGTGCACAACAATATTCATTACTGGCTTTTTAACTTTTTCTACTGGCTGACACATTTAAAAGATCAACAGGGACTGTAGTGCTAGTTATTTCATTTGTGACACTGAGGGGATCCTAAAAAACATGCAACTTTAGTATTATATGCTATTTCTATTGTAGTCATCATGGTGTGGGCTGAGGGGGGGTTCAGGCAAGGCACTCATAAACCCCTCCTGCATTTGCCTATGGTGCTGGCCACTGCAGCCACAAAGATGATATTGACCAGGGGCATTAAGGACTGAAGGGAAGCACCCCTCCCCCACACTGGCACACCTTCCACAAAGCTGCTGCAGCCTGAGGGGGGATAGAACTATCAATAGGGGAACCACACCTGCAGCTCCTAATAACATGGGGGCACTGTGGAGCCAGGGACCAGGGTCTGGGGAGGCTCATTACTAGGCAGGACATAGCTACACCCACCCCCAGCAGAACAAGAAATCAGAAAAGACAGTGATTGAGGACAGAAAGGAAAAGTAAAAGCAATGATATGAAGTAAATGAAAAGAGACTAAATACAATAAGGAAAAGGAGGAGAGAAGAAGAGAAGAAGGAGAAGCACTAAGAGAGTTTTATTAAGGAAAATGACAACTGACAAAATGCACTTCCCTGTCCTGGAGGAATCTGGAACAAAGAGGCTTTGGCCACACTGCTAGCCCTTTATATAATGTTCCTGTTACACACCCGCCCCTGCTTGCCATAGGCTAACTCCCACAAGTAATTTGCATACATGCCGGCCCCCATCCTAGAGGTTTAAAACACCTCTTTTCTTATGCAATCTTTCGGTTTCTCTTATCTGATTACAGTGTGTGCTATGGAGGTCAGTATATAGCTCTATAATACATTCATGTCTAGTCATTATAATCCGATAACAGTATGTGCTATGGGGGTCAGTATATATCTCTATAATACATTCATGTATAGTCTTTATACTCTGATTACAGTGTGTGCTATGGGGTCAGTATATAGCTCTATAATACACTCATGTATAGTCATTATACTGTGATTACAGTGTGTGCTATGGGGGTCAGTATATAGCTCTATAATACACATACATGTATAGTCATTATACTCTGATTACAGTGTGTGCTATGGGGGTCAGTATATACCTCTTTAATACATTCATGTCTAGTCATTATACTCTGTTTACAGTGTGTGCTATGGGGGTCAGTATATAGCTCTATAATACACATGTATAGTCATTATACTCTGATTACAGTGTGTGCTATGGGGGTCAGTATATAGCTCTATAATACATTCATGTATAGTCATTATAATCTGATTATAGTGTGTGCTATGGGGGTCAGTATATAGCTCTATAATACACATACATGTATAGTCATTATACTCTGATTACAGTGTGTGCTATGGGCATCAGTATATAGCTCTATAATACTCATGTATAGTCATTATACTCTGATTACAGTGTGTGCTATGGGGGTCAGTATATAGCTCTATAATACATTCATGTCTAGTCATTATAATCTGATTACAGTATGTGCTATGGGGGTCAGTATATATCTCTATAATACATTCATGTCTAGTCCATTATACTCTGATTACAGTGTGTGCTATGGGGGTCAGTATATAGCTCTATAATACACATACATGTATAGTCATTATATTCTGATTACAGTGTGTGCTATGGGGGTCAGTATATAGCTCTATAATACACATACATGTATAGTCATTATACTGTGATTACAGTGTGTGCTATGGGGGTCAGTATATAGCTCTATAATACACATACATGTATAGTCATTATACTTTGATTACAGTGTGTGCTAAGGGGGTCAGTATATAGCTCTATAATACATTCATGTATAGTCTTTATACTCTGATTACAGTGTGTGCTATGGGGGTCAGTATATAGCTCTATAATACACTCATGTATAGTCATTATGCTCTGATTACAGTGTGTGCTATGGGGGTCAGTATATAGCTCTATAATACACATACTTGTATAGTCATTATACTCTGATTACAGTGTGTGCTATGGGTATCAGTATATAGCTCTATAATACATTCATGTCTAGTCATTATACTCTGATTACAGTGTGTGCTATGGAGGTCAGTATATAGCTCTATAATACACATACTTGTATAGTCATTATACTGTGATTACAGTGTGTGCTATGGGGGTAAGTATATAGCTCTATAATACACTCATGTATAGTCATTATACTCTGATTACAGTGTGTGCTATGGGGGTCAGTATATAGCTCTATAATACACATACATGTATAGTCAATATACTCTGATTACAGTGTGTGCTATGGGGGTCAGTATATAGCTCTATAATACACATACATGTATAGTCATTATAATCTGATTACAGTGTGTGCTGTGGGTGTCAGTATATAGCACTATATTACACATACATGTATAGTCATTATACTCTGATTACAGTGTGTGCTATGGAGGTCAGTATATAGCTCTATAATACACTAATGTATAGTCATTATACTCTGATTACAGTGAGTGCTATGGGGGTCAGTATATAGCTCTATAATACACTCATGTATAGTCATTATACTCTGATTACAGTGTGTGCTATGGGGGTCAGTATATAGCTCTATAATACACATGTATAGTCATTATACTCTGATTACAGTGTGTGCTATGGGGGTCAGTATATAGCTCTATAATACACATGTATAGTCATTATAATCTGATTACAGTGTGTGCTATGGGGGTCAGTATATAGCTCTATAATACACATGTATAGTCATTATACTGTGATTACAGTGTGTGCTATGGAGCTCAGTATATAGCTCTATAATACACATGTATAGTCATTATAATCTGATTACAGTGTGTGCTATGGGGGTCAGTATATAGCTCTGTAATACACTCATGTATAGTCATTATACTCTGATTACAGTATGTGCTATGGGGTCAGTATATAGCTCTGTAATACACTCATGTATAGTCATTATACTCTGATTACAGTATGTGCTATGGGGTCAGTATATAGCTCTATAATACACTCATGTATAGTCATTATACTGTGATTACAGTGTGTGCTATGGGGGTCAGTATATAGGTCTATAATACACATGTATAGTCATTATACTCTGATTACAGTGTGTGCTATGGGGGTCAGTATATAGCTCTATAATACACTCATGTATAGTCATTATACTGTGATTACAGTGTGTGCTATGGGGGTCAGTATATAGCTCTATAATACACTCATGTATAGTCATTATACTGTGATTACAGTGTGTGCTATGGGGGTCAGTATATATGTCTATAATACACATGTATAGTCATTATACTCTGATTACAGTGTGTGCTATGGGGGTCAGTATATAGCTCTATAATACATTCATGTATAGTCTTTATACTCTGATTCCAGTGTGTGCTATGGGGTCAGTATATAGCTCTATAATACACTCATGTATAGTCATTATACTGTGATTACAGTGTGTGCTATGAGGGTCAGTATATAGCTCTATAATACACATACATGTATAGTCATTATACTCTGATTACAGTGTGTGCTATGGAGGTCAGTATATAGCTCTATAATACACATGTATAGTCATTATACTCTGATTACAGTGTGTGCTATGGAGGTCAGTATATAGCTCTATAATACACATGTATAGTCGTCATACTCTGATTACAGTGTGTGCTATGGCGGTCAGTATATAGCTCTATAATACATTCATGTCTAGTCATTATAACCTGATTACAGTATGTGCTATGGGGGTCAGTATATATCTCTATAATACATTCATGTCTAGTCCATTATACTCTGATTACAGTGTGTGCTATGGGGGTCAGTATATAGCTCTATAATATACTCATGTATAGTCATTATACTCTGATTACAGTGTGTGCTATGGGGGTCAGTATATAGCACTATAATACACATACATGTATAGTCATTATACTCTGATTACAGTATGTGCTATGGGGGTCAGTATATAGCTATATAATACACATACATGTATAGTCATTATACTCTGATTACAGTGTGTGCTAAGGGGGTCAGTTTATAGCTCTTTGCTACACATACATGTATAGTCATTATAATCTGATTACAGTGTGTGCTATGGGTGTCAGTATATAGCACTATATTACACATACATGTATAGTCATTATACTCTGATTACAGTGTGTGCTATGGAGGTCAGTATATAGCTCTATAATACACTAATGTATAGTCATTATACTCTGATTACAGTGTGTGCTATGGAGGTCAGTATATAGCTCTATAATACACATGTATAGTCATTATAATCTGATTACAGTGTGTGCTATGGGGGTCAGTATATAGGTCTATAATACACATGTATAGTCATTATACTCTGATTACAGTGTGTGCTATGGGGGTCAGTATATAGCTCTATAATACACTCATGTATAGTCATTATACTGTGATTACAGTGTGTGCTATGGGGGTCAGTATATAGCTCTATAATACACTCATGTATAGTCATTATACTGTTATTACAGTGTGTGCTATGGGGGTCAGTATATAGGTCTATAATACACATGTATAGTCATTATACTCTGATTACAGTGTGTGCTATGGGGGTCAGTATATAGCTCTATAATACTTTCATGTATAGTCTTTATACTCTGATTACAGTGTGTGCTATGGGGTCAGAATATAGCTCTATAATACACTCATGTATAGTCATTATACTGTGATTACAGTGTGTGCTATGGGGGTCAGTATATAGCTCTATAATACACATACATGTATAGTCATTATACTTTGCATACAGTGTGTGCTAAGGAGGTCAGTATATAGCACTATATTACACATACATGTATAGTCATTATACTCTGATTACAGTGTGTGCTATGGAGGTCAGTATATAGCTCTATAATACACATGTATAGTCATTATACTCTGATTACAGTGTGTGCTATGGAGGTCAGTATATAGCTCTATAATACACATGTATAGTCATTATACTCTGATTACAGTGTGTGCTATGGCGGTCAGTATATAGCTTTATAATACATTCATGTCTAGTCATTATAATCTGATTACAGTGTGTGCTATGGGGGTCAATATATAGCTCTATAATACATTCATGTCTAGTCATTATAATCTGATTACAGTATGTGCTATGGGGGTCAGTATATATCTCTATAATACATTCATGTCTAGTCCATTATACTCTGATTACAGTGTGTGCTATGGGGGTCAGTATATAGCTCTATAATATACTCATGTATAGTCATTATACTCTGATTACAGTGTGTGCTATGGTGGTCAGTATATAGCTCTATAATACACATACATGTATAGTCATTATATTCTGATTACAGTGTGTGCTATGGGGGTCAGTATATAGCTCTATAATACACATACATGTATAGTCATTATACTCTGATTACAGTGTGTGCTATGGGTATCAGTATATAGCTCTATAATGCTTTCATGTCTAGTCATTATAATCTGATTACAGTGTGTGCTATGGGGGTCAGTATATAGCTCTATAATACACATACATGTATAGTCATTATACTCTGATTACAGTGTGTGCTATGGAGGTCAGTATATAGCTCTATAATACACAAACATGTATAGTCATAATACTCTGATTACAGTGTGTGCTTAGGGGGTCAGTATATAGCTCTATAATACATTCATGTCTAGTCATTATATTGTGATTACAGTGTGTGCTATGGGGGTCAGTATATAGCTCTATAATACACATAGATGTATAGTCATTATACTTTGATTACAGTGTGTGCTAAGGGGGTCAGTATATAGCTCTATAATACATTCATGTATAGTCTTTATACTCTGATTACAGTGTGTGCTATGGGGGTCAGTATATAGCTCTATAATACACTCATGTATAGTCTTTATGCTCTGATTACAGTGTGTGCTATGGGGGTCAGTATATAGCTCTATAATACACATACATGTATAGTCATTATACTCTGATTACAGTGTGTGCTATGGGTATCAGTATATAGCTCTATAATACATTCATGTCTAGTCATTATAATCTGATTACAGTGTGTGCTATTGGGGTCAGTATATAGCTCTATAATACACATACATGTATAGTCATTATACTTTGCTTACAGTGTGTGCTAAGGAGGTCAGTATATAGCACTATATTACACATACATGTATAGTCATTATACTCTGATTACAGTATGTGCTATGGGGGTCAGTATATAGCTATATAATACACATACATGTATAGTCATTATACTCTGATTACAGTGTGTGCTAAGGGGGTCAGTTTATAGCTCTTTGATACACATACATGTATAGTCATTATAATCTGATTACAGTGTGTGCTATGGGTGTCAGTATATAGCACTATATTACACATATATGTATAGTCATTATACTCTGATTACAGTGTGTGCTATGGAGGTCAGTATATAGCTCTATAATACACTAATGTATAGTCATTATACTCTGATTACAGTGTGTGCTATGGGGGTCAGTATATAGCTCTATAATACACATGTATAGTCATTATAATCTGATTACAGTGTGTGCTATGGGGGTCAGTATATAGCTCTTTATTACACATACATGTATAGTCATTATACTCTGATTACAGTATGTGCTATGGGGGTCAGTATATAGCTCTATTGTACATTCATGTCTTGTCATTATACTCTGATTACAGGGTGTGCTATGGGGGTCAGTATATAGCTCTATTGTACATTCATGTCTAGTCATTGTAATCTGATTACAGTGTGTGCTATAGGGGTCAGTATATTGCTCTATAGTACACATGTATAGTCATTATACTCTGATTAGAGTGTGTGCTATGGGTATCAGTATATAGCTCTATAATACACATTCATGTATAGTCATTATAATCTGATTACAGTGTGTGCTATGGGGGTCAGTATATAGCTCTTTATTACACATACATGTATAGTCATTATACTCTGATTACAGTATGTGCTATGGGGGTCAGTATATAGCTCTATTGTACATTCATGTCTTGTCATTATACTCTGATTACAGTGTGTGCTATGGGGGTCAGTATATTGCTCTATAATACATTCATGTATAGTCATTATACTCTGATTACAGTGTGTGCTATGGAGGTCAGTATATAGCTCTATAATACACATGTATAGTCATTATACTCTGATTACAGTGTGTGCTATGGGGGTCAGTATATAGCTCTATAATACATTCATGTCTAGTCATTATTATCTGATTACAGTGTGTGCTATGGCGGTCAGTATATAGCTCTATAATACATTCATGTCTAGTCATTATAATCTGATTACAGTGTGTGCTATGGGGGTCAATATATAGCTCTATAATACATTCATGTCTAGTCCATTATACTCTGATTACAGTGTGTGCAATGGGGGTCAGTATATAGCTCTATAATATACTCATGTATAGTCATTATACTCTGATTACAGTGTGTGCTATGGTGGTCAGTATATAGCTCTATAATACACATACATGTATAGTCATTATTTTATGATTACAGTGTGTGCTATGGTGGTCAGTATATAGCTCTATAATACACATACATGTATAGTCATTATAATCTGATTACAGTGTGTGCTATGGAGGTCAGTATATAGCTCTATAATACACAAACATGTATAGTCATAATACTCTGATTATAGTGTGTGCTAAGGGGGTCAGTATATAGCTCTATAATACACTCATGTATAGTCATTATACTGTGATTACAGTGTGTGCTATGGGGGTCAGTATATAGCTCTATAATACACATACATGTATAGTCATTATACTTTGATTACAGTGTGTGCTAAGGGGGTCAGTATATAGCTATATAATACATTCATGTCTAGTCATTATAATCTGATTACAGTGTGTGCTATGGGGGTCAGTATATAGCTCTATAATACACATACATGTATAGTCATTATACTCTGATTACAGTGTGTGCTAAGGGGGTCAGTTTATAGCTCTTTGATACACATACATGTATAGACATTATAATCTGATTACAGTGTGTGCTATGGGTGTCAGTATATAGCACTATATTACACATACATGTATAGTCATTATACTCTGATTACAGTGTGTGCTATGGAGGTCAGTATATAGCTCTATAATACACTAATGTATAGTCATTATACTCTGATTACAGTGTGTGCTATGGGGGTCAGTATATAGCTCTATAATACACTCATGTATAGTCATTATACTCTGATTACAGTGTGTGCTATGGGGGTCAGTATATAGCTCTATAATACACATACATGTATAGTCATTATACTCTGATTACAGTGTGTGCTATGGAGGTCAGTATGTACCTCTATAATACACATGTATAGTCATTATAATCTGATTACAGTGTGTGCTATGGGGGTCAGTATATAGCTCTTTATTACACATACATGTGTAGTCATTATACTCTGATTACAGTATGTGCTATGGGGGTCAGTATATAGCTCTATTGTACATTCATGTCTTGTCATTATATTCTGATTACAGTGTGTGCTATGGGGGTCAGTATATTGCTCTATAATACACATGTATAGTCATTATACTCTGATTACAGTGTGTGCTATGGAGGTCAGTATAGCTCTATAATACACACATGAATAGTCATTATACTCTGATTACAGTGTGTGCTATGGAGGTCAGTATAGCTCTATAATACACACATGTATAGTAATTATACTCTGATTACAGTGTGTGCTATGGAGGTCAGTATAGCTCTATAATACACACATGTATAGTCATTATACTCTGATTACAGTGTGTGCTATGGAGGTCAGTATGAACCTCTATAATACATTCATGTATAGTCATTATAATCTGATGACAGTGTGTGCTATGGGGGTCAGTATATAGGTCTATAATACACATGTATAGTCATTATACTCTGATTACAGTGTGTGCTATGGGGTCAGTATATAGCTCTATAATACACATGTATAGTCATTATACTGTGATTTCAGTGTGTGCTATGGAGGTCAGTATGTAGCTCTATAATACATTCATGTATAGTCATTATAATCTGATTACAGTGTGTGCTATGGGGGTCAGTATATAGCTCTATAATACACATACATGTATAGTCATTATACTCTGATTACAGTATGTGCTATGGGGGTCAGTATATAGCTCTACAATACACATACATGCTTAGTCATTATACTCTGATTACAGTGTGTGCTATGGGGGTCAGTATATAGCTCTATAATACACATACATGTATAGTTATTATACTCTGATTACAGTGTGTGCTATGGGGGTCAGTATATAGCTCTATAAAACATTCATGTATAGTCATTATACTCTGATTACAGTATGTGCTATGGGGGTCAGTATATAGCTCTATTGTACATTCATGTCTTGTCATTATACTGTGATTACAGGGTGTACTATGGGGGTCAGTATATAGCTCTATTGTACATTCATGTCTAGTCATTGTAATCTGATTACAGTGTGTGCTATGGGGGTCAGTATATTGCTCTATAATACACATGTATAGTCATTATACTCTGATTACAGTGTGTGCTATGGGTGTCAGTATATAGCTCTATAATACACATTCATGTATAGTCATTATAATCTGATTACAGTGTGTGCTATGGGGGTCAGTATATAGCTCTTTATTACACATACATGTATAGTCATTATACTCTGATTACAGTATGTGCTTTGGGGGTCAGTATATAGCTCTATTGTACATTCATGTCTTGTCATTATACTCTGATTACAGGGTGTGCTATGGGGGTCAGTATATAGCTCTATTGTACATTCATGTCTAGTCATTGTAATCTGATTACAGTGTGTGCTATGGGGGTCAGTATATTGCTCTATAATACACATGTATAGTCATTATACTTTGATTACAGTGTGTGCTATGGGGGTCAGTATATAGCTCTATAATACACTCATGTATAGTCATTATACTCTGATTACAGTGTGTGCTATGGGGGTCAGTATATAGCTCTATAATACACATACATGTTTAGTCATTATACTCTGATTACAGTGTGTGCTATGGGGGTCAGTATATAGCTCTATAATACACTCATGTATAGTCATTATACTCTGATTACAGTGTGTGCTAAGTGGGTCAGTATATAGCTCTACAATACACATACATGTATAGTCATTATACTCTGATTACAGTGTGTGCTATGGGGGTCAGTATATAGATCTATAATACACTCATGTCTAGTCATTATACTCTGATTACAGTGTGTGCTATGGGGGTCAGTATATTGCTCTATAATACACTCATATATAGGCATTATAATCTGATTACAGTGTGTGCTATGGGGGTCAGTATATAGCTCTATAATACACTCATGTATAGTCATTATAATCTGATTACAGTGTGTGCTATGGAGGTCAGTATAAAGCTCTATAATACACATATATGCATAGTCATTATTCTCTGATTACAGTGTGTGCTATGGGGGTCAGTATATAGCTCTATAATACACACATGTATAATCATTATACTCTGATTACAGTGTGTGCTATGGAGGTCAGTATAGCTCTATAATACACACATGTATAGTCATTATACTCTGATTACAGTGTGTGCTATGGAGGTCAGTATGTACCTCTATAATACATTCATGTATAGTCATTATAATCTGATGACAGTGTGTGCTATGGGGGTCAGTATATAGCTCTATAATACACTCATGTATAGTCATTATAATCTGATTACAGTGTGTGCTATGGGGGTCAGTATATAGCTCTTTATTACACATACATGTATAGTCATTATACTCTGATTACAGTATGTGCTTTGGGGGTCAGTATATAGCTCTATTGTACATTCATGTCTTGTCATTATACTCTGATTACAGTGTGTGCTATGGGGGTCAGTATATAGCTCTACAATACACATACATGTATAGTCATTATACTCTGATTACAGTGTGTGCTAAGGGGGTCCGTATATAGCTCTATAATACACTCATGTCTAGTCATTATACTCTGATTACAATGTGTGCTATGGGGGTCAGTATATTGCTCTATAATACACACATGTATAGTTATTATACTCTGATTACAGTGTGTGCTATGGGGGTCAGTATATAGCTCTATTGTACATTCATGTCTTGTCATTATACTGTGATTACAGGGTGTGCTATGGGGGTCAGTATATAGCTCTATTGTACAATCATGTCTAGTCATTGTAATCTGATTACAGTGTGTGCTATGGGGGTCAGTATATTGCTCTATAATACACATGTATAGTCATTATACTCTGATTACAGTGTGTGCTATGGGTGTCAGTATATAGATCTATAATACACATTCATGTATAGTCATTATAATCTGATTACAGTGTGTGCTATGGGGGTCAGTATATAGCTCTTTGCTACACATACATGTATAGTCATTATAATCTGATTACAGTGTGTGCTATGGGTGTCAGTATATAGCACTATATTACACATACATGTATAGTCATTATACTCTGATTACAGTGTGTGCTATGGAGGTCAGTATATAGCTCTATAATACACTAATGTATAGTCATTATACTCTGATTACAGTGAGTGCTATGGGGGTCAGTATATAGCTCTATAATACACTCATGTATAGTCATTATACTCTGATTACAGTGTGTGCTATGGGGATCAGTATATAGCTCTATAATACACATGTATAGTCATTATAATCTGATTACAGTGTGTGCTATGGGGGTCAGTATATAGCTCTTTATTACACATACATGTATAGTCATTATACTGTGATTACAGTGTGTGCTATGGGGGTCAGTATATAGGTCTATAATACACTCATGTATAGTCATTATACTGTGATTACAGTGTGTGCTATGGGGGTCAGTATATAGGTCTATAATACACATCTATAGTCATTATACTCTGATTACAGTGTGTGCTATGGGGGTCAGTATATAGCTCTATAATACACTCATGTATAGTCATTATACTGTGATTACAGTGTGTGCTATGGGGGTCAGTATATAGCTCTATAATACACTCATGTATAGTCATTATACTGTGATTACAGTGTGTGCTATGGGGGTCAGTATATAGGTCTATAATACACATGTATAGTCATTATACTCTGATTACAGTGTGTGCTATGGGGGTCAGTATATAGCTCTATAATACTTTCATGTATAGTCTTTATACTCTGATTACAGTGTGTGCTATGGGGTCAGTATATAGCTCTATAATACACTCATGTATAGTCATTATACTGTGATTACAGTGTGCTATGGGGGTCAGTATATAGCTCTATAATACACATACATGTATAGTCATTATACTCTGATTACAGTGTGTGCTATGGAGGTCAGTATATAGCTCTATAATACACATGTATAGTCATTATACTCTGATTACAGTGTGTGCTATGGCGGTCAGTATATAGCTTTATAATACATTCATGTCTAGTCATTATAATCTGATTACAGTGTGTGCTATGGGGGTCAATATATAGCTCTATAATACATTCATGTCTAGTCATTATAATCTGATTACAGTATGTGCTATGGGGGTCAGTATATATCTCGATAATACATTCATGTCTAGTCCATTATACTCTGATTACAGTGTGTGCTATGGGGGTCAGTATATAGCTCTATAATATACTCATGTATAGTCATTATACTCTGATTACAGTGTGTGCTATGGAGGTCAGTATATAGCTCTATAATACACTAATGTATAGTCATTATACTCTGATTACAGTGAGTGCTATGGGGGTCAGTATATAGCTCTATAATACACTCATGTATAGTCATTATACTCTGATTACAGTGTGTGCTATGGGGATCAGTATATAGCTCTATAATACACATACATGTCTAGTCATTATACTCTGATTACAGTGTGTGCTATGGAGCTCAGTATATAGCTCTATAATACACATGTATAGTCATTATAATCTGATTACAGTATGTGCTATGGGGTCAGTATATAGCTCTATAATACACTCATGTATAGTCATTATACTGTGATTACAGTGTGTGCTATGGGGGTCAGTATATAGGTCTATAATACACATGTATAGTCATTATACTCTGATTACAGTGTGTGCTATGGGGGTCAGTATATAGCTCTATAATACTTTCATGTATAGTCTTTATACTCTGATTACAGTGTGTGCTATGGGGTCAGTATATAGCTCTATAATACACTCATGTATAGTCATTATACTGTGATTACAGTGTGTGCTATGGGGGTCAGTATATAGCTCTATAATACACATACATGTATAGTCATTATACTCTGATTACAGTGTGTGCTATGGAGGTCAGTATATAGCTCTATAATACACATGTATAGTCATTATACTCTGATTACAGTGTGTGCTATGGAGGTCAGTATATAGCTCTATAATACACATGTATAGTCATTATACTCTGATTACAGTGTGTGCTATGGTGGTCAGTATATAGCTTTATAATACATTCATGTCTAGTCATTATAATCTGATTACAGTGTGTGCTATGGGGGTCAATATATAGCTCTATAATACATTCATGTCTAGTCATTATAATCTGATTACAGTATGTGCTATGGGGGTCAGTATATATCTCTATAATACATTCATGTCTAGTCCATTATACTCTGATTACAGTGTGTGCTATGGGGGTCAGTATATAGCTCTATAATACATTCATGTCTAGTCCATTATACTCTGATTACAGTGTGTGCTATGGTGGTCAGTATATAACTCTATAATACACATACATGTATAGTCATTATATTCTGATTACAGTGTGTGCTATGGGGGTCAGTATATAGCTCTATAATACACATACATGTATAGTCATTATACTCTGATTACAGTGTGTGCTATGGGTATCAGTATATAGCTCTATAATGCTTTCATGTCTAGTCATTATAATCTGATTACAGTGTGTGCTATGGTGGTCAGTATATAGCTCTATAATACACATACATGTATAGTCATTATACTCTGATTACAGTGTGTGCTTAGGGGGTCAGTATATAGCTCTATAATACATTCATGAATAGTCTTTATACTCTGATTACAGTGTGTGCTATGGGGTCAGTATATAGCTCTATAATACACTCATGTATAGTCATTATATTGTGATTACAGTGTGTGCTATGGGGGTCAGTATATAGCTCTATAATACACATACATGTATAGTCATTATACTTTGATTACAGTGTGTGCTAAGGGGGTCAGTATATAGCTCTATAATACATTCATGTATAGTCTTTATACTCTGATTACAGTGTGTGCTATGGGGGTCAGTATATAGCTCTATAATACACTCATGTATAGTCATTATGCTCTGATTACAGTGTGTGCTATGGGGGTCAGTATATAGCTCTATAATACACATACATGTATAGTCATTATACTCTGATTACAGTGTGTGCTATGGGTATCAGTATATAGCTCTATAATACATTCATGTCTAGTCATTATAATCTGATTACAGTGTGTGCTATTGGGGTCAGTATATAGCTCTATAATACACATACATGTATAGTCATTATACTTTGCTTACAGTGTGTGCTAAGGAGGTCAGTATATAGCACTATATTACACATACATGTATAGTCATTATACTCTGATTACAGTATGTGCTATGGGGGTCAGTATATAGCTATATAATACACATACATGTATAGTCATTATACTCTGATTACAGTGTGTGCTAAGGGGGTCAGTTTATAGCTCTTTGATACACATACATGTATAGTCATTATAATCTGATTACAGTGTGTGCTATGGGTGTCAGTATATAGCACTGTATTACACATATATGTATAGTCATTATACTCTGATTACAGTGTGTGCTATGGAGGTCAGTATATAGCTCTATAATACACTAATGTATAGTCATTATACTCTGATTACAGTGTGTGCTATGGGGGTCAGTATATAGCTCTATAATACACATACATGTCTAGTCATTATACTCTGATTACAGTGTGTGCTATGGGGGTCAGTATATAGCTCTATAATACACATACATGTATAGTCATTATACTCTGATTACAGTGTGTGCTATGGAGGTCAGTATGTAGCTCTATAATACACATGTATAGTCATTATAATCTGATTACAGTGTGTGCTATGGGGGTCAGTATATAGCTCTTTATTACACATACATGTGTAGTCATTATACTCTGATTACAGTATGTGCTATGGGGGTCAGTATATAGCTCTATTGTACATTCATGTCTTGTCATTATATTCTGATTACAGTGTGTGATATGGGGGTCAGTATATTGCTCTATAATACACATGTATAGTCATTATACTCTGATTACAGTGTGTGCTATGGAGGTCAGTATAGCTCTATAATACACACATGAATAGTCATTATACTCTGATTACAGTGTGTGCTATGGAGGTCAGTATAGCTCTATAATACACACATGTATAGTAATTATACTCTGATTACAGTGTGTGCTATGGAGGTCAGTATAGCTCTATAATACACACATGTATAGTCATTATACTCTGATTACAGTGTGTGCTATGGAGGTCAGTATGAACCTCTATAATACATTCATGTATAGTCATTATAATCTGATGACAGTGTGTGCTATGGGGGTCAGTATATAGGTCTATAATACACATGTATAGTCATTATACTCTGATTACAGTGTGTGCTATGGGGTCAGTATATAGCTCTATAATACACATGTATAGTCATTATACTGTGATTTCAGTGTGTGCTATGGAGGTCAGTATGTAGCTCTATAATACATTCATGTATAGTCATTATAATCTGATTACAGTGTGTGCTATGGGGGTCAGTATATAGCTCTATAATACACATACATGTATAGTCATTATACTCTGATTACAGTATGTGCTATGGGGGTCAGTATATAGCTCTACAATACACATACATGCTTAGTCATTATACTCTGATTACAGTGTGTGCTATGGGGGTCAGTATATTGCTCTATAATACACATGTATAGTCATTATACTCTGATTACAGTGTGTGCTATGGGTGTCAGTATATAGCTCTATAATACACATTCATGTATAGTCATTATAATCTGATTACAGTGTGTGCTATGGGGGTCAGTATATAGCTCTTTATTACACATACATGTATAGTCATTATACTCTGATTACAGTATGTGCTTTGGGGGTCAGTATATAGCTCTATTGTACATTCATGTCTTGTCATTATACTCTGATTACAGGGTGTGCTATGGGGGTCAGTATATAGCTCTATTGTACATTCATGTCTAGTCATTGTAATCTGATTACAGTGTGTGCTATGGGGGTCAGTATATTGCTCTATAATACACATGTATAGTCATTATACTTTGATTACAGTGTGTGCTATGGGGGTCAGTATATAGCTCTATAATACACTCATGTATAGTCATTATACTCTGATTACAGTGTGTGCTATGGGGGTCAGTATATAGCTCTATAATACACTCATGTATAGTCATTATACTCTGATTACAGTGTGTGCTAAGTGGGTCAGTATATAGCTCTACAATACACATACATGTATAGTCATTATACTCTGATTACAGTGTGTGCTATGGGGGTCAGTATATAGATCTATAATACACTCATGTCTAGTCATTATACTCTGATTACAGTGTGTGCTATGGGGGTCAGTATATTGCTCTATAATACACACATGTATAGTTATTATACTCTATTTACAGTGTGTGCTATGGGGGTCAGTATATAGATCTATAATACACTCATATATAGGCATTATAATCTGATTACAGTGTGTGCTATGGAGGTCAGTATATAGCTCTATAATACACTCATGTATAGTCATTATAATCTGATTACAGTGTGTGCTATGGAGGTCAGTATAAAGCTCTATAATACACATATATGCATAGTCATTATTCTCTGATTACAGTGTGTGCTATGGGGGTCAGTATATAGCTCTATAATACACACATGTATAATCATTATACTCTGATTACAGTGTGTGCTATGGAGGCCAGTATAGCTCTATAATACACACATGTATAGTCATTATACTCTGATTACAGTGTGTGCTATGGAGGTCAGTATGTACCTCTATAATACATTCATGTATAGTCATTATAATCTGATGACAGTGTGTGCTATGGGGGTCAGTATATAGCTCTATAATACACTCATGTATAGTCATTATACTCTGATTACAGTGTGTGCTATGGGGGTCAGTATATAGCTCTATAATACACATACATGTATAGTCATTATACTCTGATTACAGTATGTGCTATGGGGGTCAGTATATAGCTCTACAATACACATACATGTATAGTCATTATACTCTGATTACAGTGTGTGCTAAGGGGGTCCGTATATAGCTCTATAATACACTCATGTCTAGTCATTATACTCTGATTACAGTGTGTGCTATGGGGGTCAGTATATTGCTCTATAATACACACATGTATAGTTATTTTACTCTGATTACAGTGTGTGCTATGGGGGTCAGTATATAGCTCTATTGTACATTCATGTCTTGTCATTATACTGTGATTACAGGGTGTGCTATGGGGGTCAGTATATAGCTCTATTGTACATTCATGTCTAGTCATTGTAATCTGATTACAGTGTGTGCTATGGGGGTCAGTATATTGCTCTATAATACACATGTATAGTCATTATACTCTGATTACAGTGTGTGCTATGGGTGTCAGTATATAGCTCTATAATACACATTCATGTATAGTCATTATAATCTGATTACAGTGTGTGCTATGGGGGTCAGTATATAGCTCTTTGCTACACATACATGTATAGTCATTATAATCTGATTACAGTGTGTGCTATGGGTGTCAGTATATAGCACTATATTACACATACATGTATAGTCATTATACTCTGATTACAGTGTGTGCTATGGAGGTCAGTATATAGCTCTATAATACACTAATGTATAGTCATTATACTCTGATTACAGTGAGTGCTATGGGGGTCAGTATATAGCTCTATAATACACTCATGTATAGTCATTATACTCTGATTACAGTGTGTGCTATGGGGATCAGTATATAGCTCTATAATACACATGTATAGTCATTATAATCTGATTACAGTGTGTGCTATGGGGGTCAGTATATAGCTCTTTATTACACATACATGTATAGTCATTATACTGTGATTACAGTGTGTGCTATGGGGGTCAGTATATAGGTCTATAATACACTCATGTATAGTCATTATACTGTGATTACAGTGTGTGCTATGGGGGTCAGTATATAGGTCTATAATACACATGTATAGTCATTATACTCTGATTACAGTGTGTGCTATGGGGGTCAGTATATAGCTCTATAATACACTCATGTATAGTCATTATACTGTGATTACAGTGTGTGCTATGGGGGTCAGTATATAGCTCTATAATACACATATATGCATAGTCATTATTCTCTGATTACAGTGTGTGCTATGGGGGTCAGTATATAGCTCTATAATACACACATGTATAATCATTATACTCTGATTACAGTGTGTGCTATGGAGGCCAGTATAGCTCTATAATACACACATGTATAGTCATTATACTCTGATTACAGTGTGTGCTATGGAGGTCAGTATGTACCTCTATAATACATTCATGTATAGTCATTATAATCTGATGACAGTGTGTGCTATGGGGGTCAGTATATAGCTCTATAATACACTCATGTATAGTCATTATACTCTGATTACAGTGTGTGCTATGGGGGTCAGTATATAGCTCTATAATACACATACATGTATAGTCATTATACTCTGATTACAGTATGTGCTATGGGGGTCAGTATATAGCTCTACAATACACATACATGTATAGTCATTATACTCTGATTACAGTGTGTGCTAAGGGGGTCCGTATATAGCTCTATAATACACTCATGTCTAGTCATTATACTCTGATTACAGTGTGTGCTATGGGGGTCAGTATATTGCTCTATAATACACACATGTATAGTCATTATACTGTGTAGTCATTATACTGTGATTACAGTGTGTGCTATGGGGGTCAGTATATAGGTCTATAATACACATGTATAGTCATTATACTCTGATTACAGTGTGTGCTATGGAGGTCAGTATATAGCTCTATAATACACATGTATAGTCATTATACTCTGATTACAGTGTGTGCTATGGAGGTCAGTATATAGCTCTATAATACACATGTATAGTGATTATACTCTGATTACAGTGTGTGCTATGGCGGTCAGTATATAGCTTTATAATTCATTCATGTCTAGTCATTATAATCTGATTACAGTGTGTGCTATGGGGGTCAATATATAGCTCTATAATACATTCATGTCTAGTCATTATAATCTGATTACAGTATGTGCTATGGGGGTCAGTATATATCTCGATAATACATTCATGTCTAGTCCATTATACTCTGATTACAGTGTGTGCTATGGGGGTCAGTATATAGCTCTATAATATACTCATGTATAGTCATTATACTCTGATTACAGTGTGTGCTATGGAGGTCAGTATATAGCTCTATAATACACTAATGTATAGTCATTATACTCTGATTACAGTGAGTGCTATGGGGGTCAGTATATAGCTCTATAATACACTCATGTATAGTCATTATACTCTGATTACAGTGTGTGCTATGGGGATCAGTATATAGCTCTATAATACACATACATGTCTAGTCATTATACTCTGATTACAGTGTGTGCTATGGAGCTCAGTATATAGCTCTATAATACACATGTATAGTCATTATAATCTGATTACAGTATGTGCTATGGGGTCAGTATATAGCTCTATAATACACTCATGTATAGTCATTATACTGTGATTACAGTGTGTGCTATGGGGGTCAGTATATAGGTCTATAATACACATGTATAGTCATTATACTCTGATTACAGTGTGTGCTATGGGGGTCAGTATATAGCTCTATAATACACTCATGTATAGTCATTATACTGTGATTACAGTGTGTGCTTTGGGGGTCAGTATATAGGTCTATAATACACATGTATAGTCATTATACTCTGATTACAGTGTGTGCTATGGGGGTCAGTATATAGCTCTATAATACTTTCATGTATAGTCTTTATACTCTGATTACAGTGTGTGCTATGGGGTCAGTATATAGCTCTATAATACACTCATGTATAGTCATTATACTGTGATTACAGTGTGTGCTATGGGGGTCAGTATATAGCTCTATAATACACATACATGTATAGTCATTATACTCTGATTACAGTGTGTGCTATGGAGGTCAGTATATAGCTCTATAATACACATGTATAGTCATTATACTCTGATTACAGTGTGTGCTATGGAGGTCAGTATATAGCTCTATAATACACTCATGTATAGTCATTATGCTCTGATTACAGTGTGTGCTATGGTGGTCAGTATATAGCTTTATAATACATTCATGTCTAGTCATTATAATCTGATTACAGTGTGTGCTATGGGGGTCAATATATAGCTCTATAATACATTCATGTCTAGTCCATTATACTCTGATTACAGTGTGTGCTATGGGGGTCAGTATATAGCTCTATAATACATTCATGTCTAGTCCATTATACTCTGATTACAGTGTGTGCTATGGTGGTCAGTATATAACTCTATAATACACATACATGTATAGTCATTATATTCTGATTACAGTGTGTGCTATGGGGGTCAGTATATAGCTCTATAATACACATACATGTATAGTCATTATACTCTGATTACAGTGTGTGCTATGGGTATCAGTATATAGCTCTATAATGCTTTCATGTCTAGTCATTATAATCTGATTACAGTGTGTGCTATGGTGGTCAGTATATAGCTCTATAATACACATACATGTATAGTCATTATACTCTGATTACAGTGTGTGCTTAGGGGGTCAGTATATAGCTCTATAATACATTCATGAATAGTCTTTATACTCTGATTACAGTGTGTGCTATGGGGTCAGTATATAGCTCTATAATACACTCATGTATAGTCTTTATACTCTGATTACAGTGTGTGCTATGGGGGTCAGTATATAGCTCTATAATACACTCATGTATAGTCATTATGCTCTGATTACAGTGTGTGCTATGGGGGTCAGTATATAGCTCTATAATACACATACATGTATAGTCATTATACTCTGATTACAGTGTGTGCTATGGGTATCAGTATATAGCTCTATAATACATTCATGTCTAGTCATTATAATCTGATTACAGTGTGTGCTATTGGGGTCAGTATATAGCTCTATAATACACATACATGTATAGTCATTATACTTTGCTTACAGTGTGTGCTAAGGAGGTCAGTATATAGCACTATATTACACATACATGTATAGTCATTATAATCTGATTACAGTGTGTGCTATGGGGGTCAGTATATAGCTATATAATACACATACATGTATAGTCATTATACTCTGATTACAGTGTGTGCTAAGGGGGTCAGTTTATAGCTCTTTGATACACATACATGTATAGTCATTATACTCTGATTACAGTGTGTGCTATGGAGGTCAGTATATAGCTCTATAATACACTAATGTATAGTCATTATACTCTGATTACAGTGTGTGCTATGGGGGTCAGTATATAGCTCTATAATACACATACATGTCTAGTCATTATACTCTGATTACAGTGTGTGCTATGGAGGTCAGTATATAGCTCTATAATACACATGTATAGTCATTATAATCTGATTACAGTGTGTGCTATGGGGGTCAGTATATAGCTCTTTATTACACATACATGTATAGTCATTATGCTCTGATTACAGTATGTGCTATGGGGGTCAGTATATAGCTATATAATACACATACATGTATAGTCATTATACTCTGATTACAGTATGTGCTATGGGGGTCAGTATATAGCTCTATTGTACATTCATGTCTTGTCATTATACTCTGATTACAGGGTGTGCTATGGGGGTCAGTATATAGCTCTATTGTACATTCATGTCTAGTCATTGTAATCTGATTACAGTGTGTGCTATGGGGGTCAGTATATTGCTCTATAATACACATGTATAGTCATTATACTCTGATTACAGTGTGTGCTATGGGTATCAGTATATAGCTCTATAATACACATTCATGTATAGTCATTATAATCTGATTACAGTGTGTGCTATGGGGGTCAGTATATAGCTCTTTATTACACATACATGTATAGTCATTATACTCTGATTACAGTATGTGCTATGGGGGTCAGTATATAGCTCTATTGTACATTCATGTCTTGTCATTATACTCTGATTACAGTGTGTGCTATGGGGGTCAGTATATTGCTCTATAATACATTCATGTATAGTCATTATACTCTGATTACAGTGTGTGCTATGGAGGTCAGTATATAGCTCTATAATACACATGTATAGTCATTATACTCTGATTACAGTGTGTGCTATGGGGGTCAGTATATAGCTCTATAATACATTCATGTCTAGTCATTATTATCTGATTACAGTGTGTGCTATGGCGGTCAGTATATAGCTCTATAATACATTCATGTCTAGTCATTATAATCTGATTACAGTGTGTGCTATGGGGTCAATATATAGCTCTATAATACATTCATGTCTAGTCATTATAATCTGATTACAGTATGTGCTATGGGGGTCAGTATATATCTCTATAATACATTCATGTCTAGTCCATTATACTCTGATTACAGTGTGTGCTATGGGGGTCAGTATATAGCTCTATAATACACATACATGTATAGTCATTATTTTCTGATTACAGTGTGTGCTATGGTGGTCAGTATATAGCTCTATAATACACATACATGTATAGTCATTATAATCTGATTACAGTGTGTGCTATGGAGGTCAGTATATAGCTCTATAATACACAAACATGTATAGTCATAATACTCTGATTACAGTGTGTGCTAAGGGGGTCAGTATATAGCTCTATAATACACTCATGTATAGTCATTATACTCTGATTACAGTGTGTGCTATGGGGGTCAGTATATAGCTCTATAATACACATACATGTATAGTCATTATTTTCTGATTACAGTGTGTGCTATGGTGGTCAGTATATAGCTCTATAATACACATACATGTATAGTCATTATAATCTGATTACAGTGTGTGCTATGGAGGTCAGTATATAGCTCTATAATACACAAACATGTATAGTCATAATACTCTGATTACAGTGTGTGCTAAGGGGGTCAGTATATAGCTCTATAATACACTCATGTATAGTCATTATACTGTGATTACAGTGTGTGCTATGGGGGTCAGTATATAGCTCTATAATACACATACATGTATAGTCATTATACTTTGATTACAGTGTGTGCTAAGGGGGTCAGTATATAGCTATATAATACATTCATGTCTAGTCATTATAATCTGATTACAGTGTGTGCTATGGGGGTCAGTATATAGCTCTATAATACACATACATGTATAGTCATTATACTCTGATTACAGTGTGTGCTAAGGGGGTCAGTTTATAGCTCTTTGATACACATACATGTATAGTCATTATAATCTGATTACAGTGTGTGCTATGGGTGTCAGTATATAGCACTATATTACACATACATGTATAGTCATTATACTCTGATTACAGTGTGTGCTTAGGGGGTCAGTATATAGCTCTATAATACATTCATGAATAGTCTTTATACTCTGATTACAGTGTGTGCTATGGGGTCAGTATATAGCTCTATAATACACTCATGTATAGTCATTATATTGTGATTACAGTGTGTGCTATGGGGGTCAGTATATAGCTCTATAATACACATACATGTATAGTCATTATACTTTGATTACAGAGTGTGCTAAGGGGGTCAGTATATAGCTCTATAATACATTCATGTATAGTCTTTATACTCTGATTACAGTGTGTGCTATGGGGGTCAGTATATAGCTCTATAATACACTCATGTATAGTCATTATGCTCTGATTACAGTGTGTGCTATGGGGGTCAGTATATAGCTCTATAATACACATACATGTATAGTCATTATACTCTGATTACAGTGTGTGCTATGGGTATCAGTATATAGCTCTATAATACATTCATGTCTAGTCATTATAATCTGATTACAGTGTGTGCTATTGGGGTCAGTATATAGCTCTATAATACACATACATGTATAGTCATTATACTTTGCTTACAGTGTGTGCTAAGGAGGTCAGTATATAGCACTATATTACATATACATGTATAGTCATTATACTCTGATTACAGTATGTGCTATGGGGGTCAGTATATAGCTATATAATACACATACATGTATAGTCATTATACTCTGATTACAGTGTGTGCTAAGGGGGTCAGTTTATAGCTCTTTGATACACATACATGTATAGTCATTATAATCTGATTACAGTGTGTGCTATTGGTGTCAGTATATAGCACTATATTACACATATATGTATAGTCATTATACTCTGATTACAGTGTGTGCTATGGAGGTCAGTATATAGCTCTATAATACACTAATGTATAGTCATTATACTCTGATTACAGTGTGTGCTATGGGGGTCAGTATATAGCTCTATAATACACATACATGTCTAGTCATTATACTCTGATTACAGTGTGTGCTATGGAGGTCAGTATATAGCTCTATAATACACATGTATAGTCATTATAATCTGATTACAGTGTGTGCTATGGGGGTCAGTATATAGCTCTTTATTACACATACATGTATAGTCATTATACTCTGATTACAGTATGTGCTATGGGGGTCAGTATATAGCTCTATTGTACATTCATGTCTTGTCATTATACTCTGATTACAGGGTGTGCTATGGGGGTCAGTATATAGCTCTATTGTACATTCATGTCTAGTCATTGTAATCTGATTACAGTGTGTGCTATGGTGGTCAGTATATTGCTCTATAATACACATGTATAGTCATTATACTCTGATTACAGTGTGTGCTATGGGTATCAGTATATAGCTCTATAATACATTCATGTATAGTCATTATAATCTGATTACAGTGTGTGCTATGGGGGTCAGTATATAGCTCTTTATTACACATACATGTATAGTCATTATACTTTGATTACAGTATGTGCTATGGGGGTCAGTATATAGCTCTATTGTACATTCATGTCTTGTCATTATACTCTGATTACAGTGTGTGCTATGGGGGTCAGTATATTGCTCTATAATACATTCATGTATAGTCATTATACTCTGATTACAGTGTGTGCTATGGAGGTCAGTATATAGCTCTATAATACACATGTATAGTCATTATACTCTGATTACAGTGTGTGCTATGGGGGTCAGTATATAGCTCTATAATACATTCATGTCTAGTCATTATTATCTGATTACAGTGTGTGCTATGGCGGTCAGTATATAGCTCTATAATACATTCATGTCTAGTCATTATAATCTGATTACAGTGTGTGCTATGGGGTCAATATATAGCTCTATAATACATTCATGTCTAGTCATTATAATCTGATTACAGTATGTGCTATGGGGGTCAGTATATATCTCTATAATACATTCATGTCTAGTCCATTATACTCTGATTACAGTGTGTGCTATGGGGGTCAGTATATAGCTCTATAATATACTCATGTATAGTCATTATACTCTGATTACAGTGTGTGCTATGGTGGTCAGTATATAGCTCTATAATACACATACATGTATAGTCATTATTTTCTGATTACAGTGTGTGCTATGGTGGTCAGTATATAGCTCTATAATACACATACATGTATAGTCATTATAATCTGATTACAGTGTGTGCTATGGAGGTCAGTATATAGCTCTATAATACACAAACATGTATAGTCATAATACTCTGATTACAGTGTGTGCTAAGGGGGTCAGTATATAGCTCTATAATACACTCATGTATAGTCATTATACTGTGATTACAGTGTGTGCTATGGGGGTCAGTATATAGCTCTATAATACACATACATGTATAGTCATTATACTTTGATTACAGTGTGTGCTAAGGGGGTCAGTATATAGCTATATAATACATTCATGTCTAGTCATTATAATCTGATTACAGTGTGTGCTATGGGGGTCAGTATATAGCTCTATAATACACATACATGTATAGTCATTATACTCTGATTACAGTGTGTGCTAAGGGGGTCAGTTTATAGCTCTTTGATACACATACATGTATAGACATTATAATCTGATTACAGTGTGTGCTATGGGTGTCAGTATATAGCACTATATTACACATACATGTATAGTCATTATACTCTGATTACAGTGTGTGCTATGGAGGTCAGTATATAGCTCTATAATACACTAATGTATAGTCATTATACTCTGATTACAGTGTGTGCTATGGGGGTCAGTATATAGCTCTATAATACACACATGTATAGTCATTATACTCTGATTAGTGTGTGCTATGGAGGTCAGTATAGCTCTATAATACACACATGTATAGTCATTATACTCTGATTACAGTGTGTGCTATGGAGGTCAGTATGAACCTCTATAATACATTCATGTATAGTCATTATAATCTGATGACAGTGTGTGCTATGGGGGTCAGTATATAGGTCTATAATACACATGTATAGTCATTATACTCTGATTACAGTGTGTGCTATGGGGTCAGTATATAGCTCTATAATACACATGTATAGTCATTATACTGTGATTTCAGTGTGTGCTATGGGGGTCAGTATATAGCTCTATAATACACTCATGTATAGTCATTATACTCTGATTACAGTGTGTGCTATGGGGGTCAGTATATAGCTCTATAATACACATACATGTATAGTCATTATACTCTGATTACAGTATGTGCTATGGGGGTCAGTATATAGCTCTACAATACACATACATGCTTAGTCATTATACTCTGATTACAGTGTGTGCTACGGGGGTCAGTATATAGCTCTATAATACACATACATGTATAGTCATTATACTCTGATTACAGTATGTGCTATGGGGGTCAGTATATAGCTCTACAATACACATACATGTATAGTCATTATACTCTGATTACAGTGTGTGCTAAGGGGGTCCGTATATAGCTCTATAATACACTCATGTCTAGTCATTATACTCTGATTACAGTGTGTGCTATGGGGGTCGGTATATTGCTCTATAATACACACGTATAGTTATTATACTCTGATTACAGTGTGTGCTATGGGGGTCAGTATATAGCTCTATAAAACATTCTTGTATAGTCATTATACTCTGATTACAGTATGTGCTATGGGGGTCAGTATATAGCTCTATTGTACATTCATGTCTTGTCATTATACTGTGATTACAGGGTGTGCTATGGGGGTCAGTATATAGCTCTATTGTACATTCATGTCTAGTCATTGTAATCTGATTACAGTGTGTGCTATGGGGGTCAGTATATTGCTCTATAATACACATGTATAGTCATTATACTCTGATTACAGTGTGTGCTATGGGTGTCAGTATATAGCTCTATAATACACATTCATGTATAGTCATTATAATCTGATTACAGTGTGTGCTATGGGGGTCAGTTTATAGCTCTTTATTACACATACATGTATAGTCATTATACTCTGATTACAGTATGTGCTTTGGGGGTCAGTATATAGCTCTATAATACACTCATGTCTAGTCATTATACTCTGATTACAGTGTGTGCTATGGGGGTCAGTATATAGCTCTATAAAACATTCATGTATAGTCATTATACTCTGATTACAGTATGTGCTTTGGGGGTCAGTATATAGCTCTATTGTACATTCATGTCTTGTCATTATACTCTGATTACAGGGTGTGCTATGGGGGTCAGTATATAGTTCTATTGTACATTAATGTCTTGTCATTATACTCTGATTACAGGGTGTGCTATGGGGGTCAGTATATAGCTCTATTGTACATTCATGTCTAGTCATTGTAATCTGATTACAGTGTGTGCTATGGGGGTCAGTATATTGCTCTATAATACACATGTATAGTCATTATACTTTGATTACAGTGTGTGCTATGGGGGTCAGTATATAGCTCTATAATACACTCATGTATAGTCATTATACTCTGATTACAGTATGTGCTATGGGGGTCAGTATATAGCTCTACAATACACATACATGTTTAGTCATTATACTCTGATTACAGTGTGTGCTATGGGGGTCAGTATATAGCTCTATAATACACTCAAGTATAGTCATTATACTCTGATTACAGTGTGTGCTAAGTGGGTCAGTATATAGCTCTACAATACACATACATGTATAGTCATTATACTCTGATTACAGTGTGTGCTATGGGGGTCAGTATATTGCTCTATAATACACACATGTATAGTTATTATACTCTATTTACAGTGTGTGCTATGGGGGTCAGTATATAGATCTATAATACACTCATATATTGGCATTATAATCTGATTACAGTGTGTGCTATGGGGGTCAGTATATAGCTCTATAATACACTCATGTATAGTCATTGTAATCTGATTACAGTGTGTGCTATGGAGGTCAGTATATAGCTCTATAATACACATACATGCATAGTCATTATTCTCTGATTACAGTGTGTGCTATGGGGGTCAGTATATAGCTCTATAATACACACATGTATAATCATTATACTCTGATTACAGTGTGTGCTATGGAGGTCAGTATAGCTCTATAATACACACATGTATAGTCATTATAATCTGATGACAGTGTGTGCTATGGGGGTCAGTATATAGCTCTATAATACACTCATGTATAGTCATTATACTCTGATTACAGTGTGTGCTATGGGGGTCAGTATATAGCTCTATAATACACATACATGTATAGTCATTATACTCTGATTACAGTATGTGCTATGGGGGTCAGTATATAGCTCTACAATACACATACATGTTTAGTCATTATACTCTGATTACAGTGTGTGCTATGGGGGTCAGTATATAGCTCTATAATACACATACATGTATAGTCATTATACTCTGATTACAGTATGTGCTATGGGGTCAGTATATAGCTCTACAATACACATACATGTATAGTCATTATACTCTGATTACAGTGTGTGCTAAGGGGGTCCGTATATAGCTCTATAATACACTCATGTCTAGTCATTATACTCTGATTACAGTGTGTGCTATGGGGGTCAGTATATAGCTCTATAATACATTCATGTCTAGTCCATTATGCTCTGATTACAGTGTGTGCTATGGGGGTCAGTATATAGCTCTATAATACACACATGTATAGTTATTATACTCTGATTACAGTGTGTGCTATGGGGGTCAGTATATAGCTCTATAAAACATTCATGTATAGTCATTATACTCTGATTAAAGTATGTGCTATGGGGGTCAGTATATAGCTCTATTGTACATTCATGTCTTGTCATTATACTGTGATTACAGGGTGTGCTATGGGGGTCAGTATATAGCTCTATTGTACATTCATGTCTAGTCATTGTAATCTGATTACAGTGTGTGCTATGGGGGTCAGTATATTGCTCTATAATACACATGTATAGTCATTATACTCTGATTACAGTGTGTGCTATGGGTGTCAGTATATAGCTCTATAATACACATTCATGTATAGTCATTATAATCTGATTACAGTGTGTGCTATGGGGGTCAGTATATAGCTCTTTATTACACATACATGTATAGTCATTATACTCTGATTACAGTATGTGCTTTGGTGGTCAGTATATAGCTCTATTGTACATTCATGTCTTGTCATTATACTCTGATTACAGGGTGTGCTATGGGGGTCAGTATATAGCTCTATTGTACATTCATGTCTAGTCATTGTAATCTGATTACAGTGTGTGCTATGGGGGTCAGTATATTGCTCTATAATACACATGTATAGTCATTATAATCTGATTACAGTATGTGCTATGGGGTCAGTATATAGCTCTATAATACACTCATGTATAGTCATTATACTGTGATTACAGTGTGTGCTATGGGGGTCAGTATATAGGTCTATAATACACATGTATAGTCATTATACTCTGATTACAGTGTGTGCTATGGGGGTCAGTATATAGCTCTATAATACACTCATGTATAGTCATTATACTGTGATTACAGTGTGTGCTTTGGGGGTCAGTATATAGGTCTATAATACACATGTATAGTCATTATACTCTGATTACAGTGTGTGCTATGGGGGTCAGTATATAGCTCTATAATACTTTCATGTATAGTCTTTATACTCTGATTACAGTGTGTGCTATGGGGTCAGTATATAGCTCTATAATACACTCATGTATAGTCATTATACTGTGATTACAGTGTGTGCTATGGGGGTCAGTATATAGCTCTATAATACACATACATGTATAGTCATTATACTCTGATTACAGTGTGTGCTATGGAGGTCAGTATATAGCTCTATAATACACATGTATAGTCATTATACTCTGATTACAGTGTGTGCTATGGAGGTCAGTATATAGCTCTATAATACACTCATGTATAGTCATTATGCTCTGATTACAGTGTGTGCTATGGTGGTCAGTATATAGCTTTATAATACATTCATGTCTAGTCATTATAATCTGATTACAGTGTGTGCTATGGGGGTCAATATATAGCTCTATAATACATTCATGTCTAGTCATTATAATCTGATTACAGTATGTGCTATGGGGGTCAGTATATATCTCTATAATACATTCATGTCTAGTCCATTATACTCTGATTACAGTGTGTGCTATGGGGGTCAGTATATAGCTCTATAATACATTCATGTCTAGTCCATTATACTCTGATTACAGTGTGTGCTATGGTGGTCAGTATATAACTCTATAATACACATACATGTATAGTCATTATATTCTGATTACAGTGTGTGCTATGGGGGTCAGTATATAGCTCTATAATACACATACATGTATAGTCATTATACTCTGATTACAGTGTGTGCTATGGGTATCAGTATATAGCTCTATAATGCTTTCATGTCTAGTCATTATAATCTGATTACAGTGTGTGCTATGGTGGTCAGTATATAGCTCTATAATACACATACATGTATAGTCATTATACTCTGATTACAGTGTGTGCTATGGGGTCAGTATATAGCTCTATAATACACTCATGTATAGTCATTATATTTTGATTACAGTGTGTGCTATGGGGGTCAGTATATAGCTCTATAATACACATACATGTATAGTCATTATACTTTGATTACAGTGTGTGCTAAGGGGGTCAGTATATAGCTCTATAATACATTCATGTATAGTCTTTATACTCTGATTACAGTGTGTGCTATGGGGGTCAGTATATAGCTCTATAATACACTCATGTATAGTCATTATGCTCTGATTACAGTGTGTGCTATGGGCGTCAGTATATAGCTCTATAATACACATACATGTATAGTCATTATACTCTGATTACAGTGTGTGCTATGGGTATCAGTATATAGCTCTATAATACATTCATGTCTAGTCATTATAATCTGATTACAGTGTGTGCTATTGGGGTCAGTATATAGCTCTATAATACACATACATGTATAGTCATTATACTTTGCTTACAGTGTGTGCTAAGGAGGTCAGTATATAGCACTATATTACACATACATGTATAGTCATTATACTCTGATTACAGTATGTGCTATGGGGGTCAGTATATAGCTATATAATACACATACATGTATAGTCATTATACTCTGATTACAGTGTGTGCTAAGGGGGTCAGTTTATAGCTCTTTGATACACATACATGTATAGTCATTATACTCTGATTACAGTGTGTGCTATGGAGGTCAGTATATAGCTCTATAATACACTAATGTATAGTCATTATACTCTGATTACAGTGTGTGCTATGGGGGTCAGTATATAGCTCTATAATACACATACATGTCTAGTCATTATACTCTGATTACAGTGTGTGCTATGGAGGTCAGTATATAGCTCTATAATACACATGTATAGTCATTATAATCTGATTACAGTGTGTGCTATGGGGGTCAGTATATAGCTCTTTATTACACATACATGTATAGTCATTATGCTCTGATTACAGTATGTGCTATGGGGGTCAGTATATAGCTATATAATACACATACATGTATAGTCATTATACTCTGATTACAGTATGTGCTATGGGGGTCAGTATATAGCTCTATTGTACATTCATGTCTTGTCATTATACTCTGATTACAGGGTGTGCTATGGGGGTCAGTATATAGCTCTATTGTACATTCATGTCTAGTCATTGTAATCTGATTACAGTGTGTGCTATGGGGGTCAGTATATTGCTCTATAATACACATGTATAGTCATTATACTCTGATTACAGTGTGTGCTATGGGTATCAGTATATAGCTCTATAATACACATTCATGTATAGTCATTATAATCTGATTACAGTGTGTGCTATGGGGGTCAGTATATAGCTCTTTATTACACATACATGTATAGTCATTATACTCTGATTACAGTATGTGCTATGGGGGTCAGTATATAGCTCTATTGTACATTCATGTCTTGTCATTATACTCTGATTACAGTGTGTGCTATGGGGGTCAGTATATTGCTCTATAATACATTCATGTATAGTCATTAAACTCTGATTACAGTGTGTGCTATGGAGGTCAGTATATAGCTCTATAATACACATGTATAGTCATTATACTCTGATTACAGTGTGTGCTATGGGGGTCAGTATATAGCTCTATAATACATTCATGTCTAGTCATTATTATCTGATTACAGTGTGTGCTATGGCGGTCAGTATATAGCTCTATAATACATTCATGTCTAGTCATTATAATCTGATTACAGTGTGTGCTATGGGGTCAATATATAGCTCTATAATACATTCATGTCTAGTCATTATAATCTGATTACAGTATGTGCTATGGGGGTCAGTATATATCTCTATAATACATTCATGTCTAGTCCATTATACTCTGATTACAGTGTGTGCTATGGGGGTCAGTATATAGCTCTATAATACACATACATGTATAGTCATTATTTTCTGATTACAGTGTGTGCTATGGTGGTCAGTATATAGCTCTATAATACACATACATGTATAGTCATTATAATCTGATTACAGTGTGTGCTATGGAGTTCAGTATATAGCTCTATAATACACAAACATGTATAGTCATAATACTCTGATTACAGTGTGTGCTAAGGGGGTCAGTATATAGCTCTATAATACACTCATGTATAGTCATTATACTGTGATTACAGTGTGTGCTATGGGGGTCAGTATATAGCTCTATAATACACATACATGTATAGTCATTATACTTTGATTACAGTGTGTGCTAAGGGGGTCAGTATATAGCTATATAATACATTCATGTCTAGTCATTATAATCTGATTACAGTGTGTGCTATGGGGGTCAGTATATAGCTCTATAATACACATACATGTATAGTCATTATACTCTGATTACAGTGTGTGCTAAGGGGGTCAGTTTATAGCTCTTTGATACACATACATGTATAGACATTATAATCTGATTACAGTGTGTGCTATGGGTGTCAGTATATAGCACTATATTACACATACATGTATAGTCATTATACTCTGATTACAGTGTGTGCTTAGGGGGTCAGTATATAGCTCTATAATACATTCATGAATAGTCTTTATACTCTGATTACAGTGTGTGCTATGGGGTCAGTATATAGCTCTATAATACACTCATGTATAGTCATTATGCTCTGATTACAGTGTGTGCTATGGGGGTCAGTATATAGCTCTATAATACACATACATGTATAGTCATTATACTTTGATTACAGAGTGTGCTAAGGGGGTCAGTATATAGCTCTATAATACATTCATGTATAGTCTTTATACTCTGATTACAGTGTGTGCTATGGGGGTCAGTATATAGCTCTATAATACACTCATGTATAGTCATTATGCTCTGATTACAGTGTGTGCTATGGGGGTCAGTATATAGCTCTATAATACACATACATGTATAGTCATTATACTCTGATTACAGTGTGTGCTATGGGTATCAGTATATAGCTCTATAATACATTCATGTCTAGTCATTATAATCTGATTACAGTGTGTGCTATTGGGGTCAGTATATAGCTCTATAATACACATACATGTATAGTCATTATACTTTGCTTACAGTGTGTGCTAAGGAGGTCAGTATATAGCACTATATTACACATACATGTATAGTCATTATACTCTGATTACAGTATGTGCTATGGGGGTCAGTATATAGCTATATAATACACATACATGTATAGTCATTATACTCTGATTACAGTGTGTGCTAAGGGGGTCAGTTTATAGCTCTTTGATACACATACATGTATAGTCATTATAATCTGATTACAGTGTGTGCTATGGGTGTCAGTATATAGCACTATATTACACATATATGTATAGTCATTATACTCTGATTACAGTGTGTGCTATGGAGGTCAGTATATAGCTCTATAATACACTAATGTATAGTCATTATACTCTGATTACAGTGTGTGCTATGGGGGTCAGTATATAGCTCTATAATACACATACATGTCTAGTCATTATACTCTGATTACAGTGTGTGCTATGGAGGTCAGTATATAGCTCTATAATACACATGTATAGTCATTATAATCTGATTACAGTGTGTGCTATGGGGGTCAGTATATAGCTCTTTATTACACATACATGTATAGTCATTATACTCTGATTACAGTATGTGCTATGGGGGTCAGTATATAGCTCTATTGTACATTCATGTCTTGTCATTATACTCTGATTACAGGGTGTGCTATGGGGGTCAGTATATAGCTCTATTGTACATTCATGTCTAGTCATTGTAATCTGATTACAGTGTGTGCTATGGTGGTCAGTATATTGCTCTATAATACACATGTATAGTCATTATACTCTGATTACAGTGTGTGCTATGGGTATCAGTATATAGCTCTATAATACACATTCATGTATAGTCATTATAATCTGATTACAGTGTGTGCTATGGGGGTCAGTATATAGCTCTTTATTACACATACATGTATAGTCATTATACTTTGATTACAGTATGTGCTATGGGGGTCAGTATATAGCTCTATTGTACATTCATGTCTTGTCATTATACTCTGATTACAGTGTGTGCTATGGGGGTCAGTATATTGCTCTATAATACATTCATGTATAGTCATTATACTCTGATTACAGTGTGTGCTATGGAGGTCAGTATATAGCTCTATAATACACATGTATAGTCATTATACTCTGATTACAGTGTGTGCTATGGGGGTCAGTATATAGCTCTATAATACATTCATGTCTAGTCATTATTATCTGATTACAGTGTGTGCTATGGCGGTCAGTATATAGCTCTATAATACATTCATGTCTAGTCATTATAATCTGATTACAGTGTGTGCTATGGGGTCAATATATAGCTCTATAATACATTCATGTCTAGTCATTATAATCTGATTACAGTATGTGCTATGGGGGTCAGTATATATCTCTATAATACATTCATGTCTAGTCCATTATACTCTGATTACAGTGTGTGCTATGGGGGTCAGTATATAGCTCTATAATATACTCATGTATAGTCATTATACTCTGATTACAGTGTGTGCTATGGTGGTCAGTATATAGCTCTATAATACACATACATGTATAGTCATTATTTTCTGATTACAGTGTGTGCTATGGAGGTCAGTATATAGCTCTATAATACACAAACATGTATAGTCATAATACTCTGATTACAGTGTGTGCTAAGGGGGTCAGTATATAGCTCTATAATACACTCATGTATAGTCATTATACTGTGATTACAGTGTGTGCTATGGGGGTCAGTATATAGCTCTATAATACACATACATGTATAGTCATTATACTTTGATTACAGTGTGTGCTAAGGGGGTCAGTATATAGCTATATAATACATTCATGTCTAGTCATTATAATCTGATTACAGTGTGTGCTATGGGGGTCAGTATATAGCTCTATAATACACATACATGTATAGTCATTATACTCTGATTACAGTGTGTGCTAAGGGGGTCAGTTTATAGCTCTTTGATACACATACATGTATAGACATTATAATCTGATTACAGTGTGTGCTATGGGTGTCAGTATATAGCACTATATTACACATACATGTATAGTCATTATACTCTGATTACAGTGTGTGCTATGGAGGTCAGTATATAGCTCTATAATACACTAATGTATAGTCATTATACTCTGATTACAGTGTGTGCTATGGGGGTCAGTATATAGCTCTATAATACACACATGTATAGTCATTATACTCTGATTACAGTGTGTGCTATGGAGGTCAGTATAGCTCTATAATACACACATGTATAGTCATTATACTCTGATTACAGTGTGTGCTATGGAGGTCAGTATGAACCTCTATAATACATTCATGTATAGTCATTATAATCTGATGACAGTGTGTGCTATGGGGGTCAGTATATAGGTCTATAATACACATGTATAGTCATTATACTCTGATTACAGTGTGTGCTATGGGGTCAGTATATAGCTCTATAATACACATGTATAGTCATTATACTGTGATTTCAGTGTGTGCTATGGGGGTCAGTATATAGCTCTATAATACACTCATGTATAGTCATTATACTCTGATTACAGTGTGTGCTATGGGGGTCAGTATATAGCTCTATAATACACATACATGTATAGTCATTATACTCTGATTACAGTATGTGCTATGGGGGTCAGTATATAGCTCTACAATACACATACATGCTTAGTCATTATACTCTGATTACAGTGTGTGCTACGGGGGTCAGTATATAGCTCTATAATACACATACATGTATAGTCATTATACTCTGATTACAGTATGTGCTATGGGGGTCAGTATATAGCTCTACAATACACATACATGTATAGTCATTATACTCTGATTACAGTGTGTGCTAAGGGGGTCCGTATATAGCTCTATAATACACTCATGTCTAGTCATTATACTCTGATTACAGTGTGTGCTATGGGGGTCAGTATATTGCTCTATAATACACACGTATAGTTATTATACTCTGATTACAGTGTGTGCTATGGGGGTCAGTATATAGCTCTATAAAACATTCATGTATAGTCATTATACTCTGATTACAGTATGTGCTATGGGGGTCAGTATATAGCTCTATTGTACATTCATGTCTTGTCATTATACTGTGATTACAGGGTGTGCTATGGGGGTCAGTATATAGCTCTATTGTACATTCATGTCTAGTCATTGTAATCTGATTACAGTGTGTGCTATGGGGGTCAGTATATTGCTCTATAATACACATGTATAGTCATTATACTCTGATTACAGTGTGTGCTATGGGTGTCAGTATATAGCTCTATAATACACATTCATGTATAGTCATTATAATCTGATTACAGTGTGTGCTATGGGGGTCAGTTTATAGCTCTTTATTACACATACATGTATAGTCATTATACTCTGATTACAGTATGTGCTTTGGGGGTCAGTATATAGCTCTATAATACACTCATGTCTAGTCATTATACTCTGATTACAGTATGTGCTTTGGGGGTCAGTATATAGCTCTATAAAACATTCATGTCTTGTCATTATACTCTGATTACAGGGTGTGCTATGGGGGTCAGTATATAGTTCTATTGTACATTAATGTCTTGTCATTATACTCTGATTACAGGGTGTGCTATGGGGGTCAGTATATAGCTCTATTGTACATTCATGTCTAGTCATTGTAATCTGATTACAGTGTGTGCTATGGGGGTCAGTATATTGCTCTATAATACACATGTATAGTCATTATACTTTGATTACAGTGTGTGCTATGGGGGTCAGTATATAGCTCTATAATACACTCATGTATAGTCATTATACTCTGATTACAGTATGTGCTATGGGGGTCAGTATATAGCTCTACAATACACATACATGTTTAGTCATTATACTCTGATTACAGTGTGTGCTATGGGGGTCAGTATATAGCTCTATAATACACTCAAGTATAGTCATTATACTCTGATTACAGTGTGTGCTATGGGGGTCAGTATATTGCTCTATAATACACACATGTATAGTTATTATACTCTATTTACAGTGTGTGCTATGGGGGTCAGTATATAGATCTATAATACACTCATATATTGGCATTATAATCTGATTACAGTGTGTGCTATGGGGGTCAGTATATAGCTCTATAATACACTCATGTATAGTCATTGTAATCTGATTACAGTGTGTGCTATGGAGGTCAGTATATAGCTCTATAATACACATACATGCATAGTCATTATTCTCTGATTACAGTGTGTGCTATGGGGGTCAGTATATAGCTCTATAATACACACATGTATAATCATTATACTCTGATTACAGTGTGTGCTATGGAGGTCAGTATAGCTCTATAATACACACATGTATAGTCATTATACTCTGATTACAGTGTGTGCTATGGAGGTCAGTATAGCTCTATAATACACACATGTATAGTCATTATAATCTGATGACAGTGTGTGCTATGGGGGTCAGTATATAGCTCTATAATACACTCATGTATAGTCATTATACTCTGATTACAGTGTGTGCTATGGGGGTCAGTATATAGCTCTATAATACACATACATGTATAGTCATTATACTCTGATTACAGTATGTGCTATGGGGGTCAGTATATAGCTCTACAATACACATACATGTTTAGTCATTATACTCTGATTACAGTGTGTGCTATGGGGGTCAGTATATAGCTCTATAATACACATACATGTATAGTCATTATACTCTGATTACAGTATGTGCTATGGGGTCAGTATATAACTCTACAATACACATACATGTATAGTCATTATACTCTGATTACAGTGTGTGCTAAGGGGGTCCGTATATAGCTCTATAATACACTCATGTCTAGTCATTATACTCTGATTACAGTGTGTGCTATGGGGGTCAGTATATTGCTCTATAATACACACATGTATAGTTATTATACTCTGATTACAGTGTGTGCTATGGGGGTCAGTATATAGCTCTATAAAACATTCATGTATAGTCATTATACTCTGATTAAAGTATGTGCTATGGGGGTCAGTATATAGCTCTATTGTACATTCATGTCTTGTCATTATACTGTGATTACAGGGTGTGCTATGGGGGTCAGTATATAGCTCTATTGTACATTCATGTCTAGTCATTGTAATCTGATTACAGTGTGTGCTATGGGGGTCAGTATATTGCTCTATAATACACATGTATAGTCATTATACTCTGATTACAGTGTGTGCTATGGGTGTCAGTATATAGCTCTATAATACACATTCATGTATAGTCATTATAATCTGATTACAGTGTGTGCTATGGGGGTCAGTATATAGCTCTTTATTACACATACATGTATAGTCATTATACTCTGATTACAGTATGTGCTTTGGTGGTCAGTATATAGCTCTATTGTACATTCATGTCTTGTCATTATACTCTGATTACAGGGTGTGCTATGGGGGTCAGTATATAGCTCTATTGTACATTCATGTCTAGTCATTGTAATCTGATTACAGTGTGTGCTATGGGGGTCAGTATATTGCTCTATAATACACATGTATAGTCATTATACTTTGATTACAGTGTGTGCTATGGGGGTCAGTATATAGCTCTATAATACACTCATGTCTAGTCATTATACTCTGATTACAGTATGTGCTTTGGGGGTCAGTATATAGCTCTATAATACACATGTATAGTCATTATACTTTGATTACAGTGTGTGCTATGGGGGTCAGTATATAGCTCTATAATACATTCATGTCTTGTCATTATACTCTGATTACAGGGTGTGCTATGGGGGTCAGTATATAGTTCTATTGTACATTAATGTCTTGTCATTATACTCTGATTACAGGGTGTGCTATGGGGGTCAGTATATAGCTCTATTGTACATTCATGTCTAGTCATTGTAATCTGATTACAGTGTGTGCTATGGGGGTCAGTATATTGCTCTATAATACACATGTATAGTCATTATACTTTGATTACAGTGTGTGCTATGGGGGTCAGTATATAGCTCTATAATACACTCATGTATAGTCATTATACTCTGATTACAGTATGTGCTATGGGGGTCAGTATATAGCTCTACAATACACATACATGTTTAGTCATTATACTCTGATTACAGTGTGTGCTATGGGGGTCAGTATATAGCTCTATAATACACTCAAGTATAGTCATTATACTCTGATTACAGTGTGTGCTATGGGGGTCAGTATATTGCTCTATAATACACACATGTATAGTTATTATACTCTATTTACAGTGTGTGCTATGGGGGTCAGTATATAGATCTATAATACACTCATATATTGGCATTATAATCTGATTACAGTGTGTGCTATGGGGGTCAGTATATAGCTCTATAATACACTCATGTATAGTCATTGTAATCTGATTACAGTGTGTGCTATGGAGGTCAGTATATAGCTCTATAATACACATACATGCATAGTCATTATTCTCTGATTACAGTGTGTGCTATGGGGGTCAGTATATAGCTCTATAATACACACATGTATAATCATTATACTCTGATTACAGTGTGTGCTATGGAGGTCAGTATAGCTCTATAATACACACATGTATAGTCATTATACTCTGATTACAGTGTGTGCTATGGAGGTCAGTATAGCTCTATAATACACACATGTATAGTCATTATAATCTGATGACAGTGTGTGCTATGGGGGTCAGTATATAGCTCTATAATACACTCATGTATAGTCATTATACTCTGATTACAGTGTGTGCTATGGGGGTCAGTATATAGCTCTATAATACACATACATGTATAGTCATTATACTCTGATTACAGTATGTGCTATGGGGGTCAGTATATAGCTCTACAATACACATACATGTTTAGTCATTATACTCTGATTACAGTGTGTGCTATGGGGGTCAGTATATAGCTCTATAATACACATACATGTATAGTCATTATACTCTGATTACAGTATGTGCTATGGGGTCAGTATATAACTCTACAATACACATACATGTATAGTCATTATACTCTGATTACAGTGTGTGCTAAGGGGGTCCGTATATAGCTCTATAATACACTCATGTCTAGTCATTATACTCTGATTACAGTGTGTGCTATGGGGGTCAGTATATTGCTCTATAATACACACATGTATAGTTATTATACTCTGATTACAGTGTGTGCTATGGGGGTCAGTATATAGCTCTATAAAACATTCATGTATAGTCATTATACTCTGATTAAAGTATGTGCTATGGGGGTCAGTATATAGCTCTATTGTACATTCATGTCTTGTCATTATACTGTGATTACAGGGTGTGCTATGGGGGTCAGTATATAGCTCTATTGTACATTCATGTCTAGTCATTGTAATCTGATTACAGTGTGTGCTATGGGGGTCAGTATATTGCTCTATAATACACATGTATAGTCATTATACTCTGATTACAGTGTGTGCTATGGGTGTCAGTATATAGCTCTATAATACACATTCATGTATAGTCATTATAATCTGATTACAGTGTGTGCTATGGGGGTCAGTATATAGCTCTTTATTACACATACATGTATAGTCATTATACTCTGATTACAGTATGTGCTTTGGTGGTCAGTATATAGCTCTATTGTACATTCATGTCTTGTCATTATACTCTGATTACAGGGTGTGCTATGGGGGTCAGTATATAGCTCTATTGTACATTCATGTCTAGTCATTGTAATCTGATTACAGTGTGTGCTATGGGGGTCAGTATATTGCTCTATAATACACATGTATAGTCATTATACTTTGATTACAGTGTGTGCTATGGGGGTCAGTATATAGCTCTATAATACACATGTATAGTCATTATACTCTGATTACAGTGTGTGCTATGGGGGTCAGTATATAGCTCTATAATACACATACATGTATAGTCATTATACTCTGATTACAGTATGTGCTATGGGGGTCAGTATATAGCTCTACAATACACATACATGTTTAGTCATTATACTCTGATTACAGTGTGTGCTATGGGGGTCAGTATATAGCTCTATAATACACTCATGTATAGTCATTATACTCTGATTACAGTGTGTGCTAAGTGGGTCAGTATATAGCTCTACAATACACATACATGTATAGTCATTATACTCTGATTACAGTGTGTGCTATGGGGGTCAGTATATTGCTCTATAATACATTCATGTATAGTCATTATACTCTGATTACAGTGTGTGCTATGGGGGTCAGTATATAGATCTATAATACACTCATATATAGGCATTATAATCTGATTACAGTGTGTGCTATGGGGGTCAGTATATAGCTCTATAATACACTCATGTATAGTCATTATAATCTGATTACAGTGTGTGCTATGGAGGTCAGTATATAGCTCTATAATACACATACATGCATAGTCATTATTCTCTGATTACAGTGTGTGCTATGGGGGTCAGTATATAGCTCTATAATACACACATGTTTAATCATTATACTCTGATTACAGTGTGTGCTATGGAGGTCAGTATAGCTCTATAATACACACATGTATAGTCATTATACTCTGATTACAGTGTGTGCTATGGAGGTCAGTATGTACCTCTATAATACATTCATGTATAGTCATTATTCTCTGATTACAGTGTGTGCTATGGGGGTCAGTATATAGCTCTATAATACACATGTATAGTCATTATACTTTGATTACAGTATGTGCTATGGGGGTCAGTATATAGCTCTATAATACACTCATGTATAGTCATTATACTCTGATTACAGTGTGTGCTATGGGGGTCAGTATATAGCTCTATAATACACATACATGTATAGTCATTATACTCTTATTACAGTATGTGCTATGGGGGTCAGTATATAGCTCTACAATACACATACATGTTTAGTCATTATACTCTGATTACAGTGTGTGCTATGGGGGTCAGTATATAGATCTATAATACACTCATGTATAGTCATTATTATCTAATTACAGTGTGTGCTATGGCGGTCAGTATATAGCTCTATAATGCATTCATGTATAGTCATTATACTCTGATTACAGTGTGTGCTATGGGGTCAGTATATAGCTCTATAATACACATACATGTTTAGTCATTATACTCTATTTACAGTGTGTGCTATGGGGGTCAGTATATAGATCTATAATACACTCATGTATAGGCATTATAATCTGATTACAGTGTGTGCTATGGGGGTCAGTATATAGCTCTATAATACACTCATGTATAGTCATTATAATCTGATTACAGTGTGTGCTATGGAGGTCAGTATATAGCTCTATAATACACATACATGCATAGTCATTATAATCTGATTACAGTGTGTGCTATGGGTATCAGTATATAGCTCTATAATACATTCATTTCTAGTCATTATAATCTGATTACAGTATGTGCTATGGAGGTCAGTATATAGCTCTATAATACATTCATGTCTAGTCATTATAATCTGATTACAGTGTGTGCTATGGAGGTCAGTATATAGGTCTATAATACACTCATGTATAGTCATTATAATCTGATTACAGTGTGTGCTATGGCGTCAATATATAGCTCTATAATACACATACATGTATAGTCATTATACTCTGATTACAGTGTGTGCTATGGGGGTCAGTATATAGCTCTATAATACACTCATGTATAGTCATTATACTCTGATTACAGTGTGTGCTATGGGGGTCAGTATATAGCTCTATAATACATATACATGTATAGTCATTATACTCTGATTACAGTGTGTGCTATGGGGTCAGTATATAGCTCTATAATATACTCATGTATAGTCATTATACTCTGATTACAGTGTCTGCTATGAAGGTCAGTATATAGCTTTATATTACACATACATGTATAGTCATTATACTCTGATTACAGTATGTGCTATGGGGGTCAGTATATAGCTCTATAATACATTCATGTCTAGTCATTATTATCTGATTACAGTGTGTGCTATGGGGGTCAGTATATAGCTCTATAATACACTAATGTATAGTCATTATACTCTGATTACAGTGTGTGCTATGGGGGTCAGTATATAGCTCTATAATATATTAATGTATAGTCATTATACTCTGATTACAGTATGTGCTATGGAGGTCAGTATATAGCTCTATAATATATTCATGTATAGTCTTTATACTTTGATTACAGTGTGTGCTATGGGGGTCAGTATATAGCTCTATAATACACATACATGTATAGTCATTATACTCTGATTACAGTGTGTGCTATGGGTATCAGTATATAGCTCTATAATACATTCATGTCTAGTCATTATAATCTGATTACAGTGTGTGCTATGGAGGTCAGTATATAGCTCTATAATACACAAACATGTATAGTCATTATACTCTGATTACAGTGTGTGCTATTGGGGTCAGTATATAGCTCTATAATACACTCATGTATAGTCATTATACTCTGATTACAGTGTCTGCTATGGGGGTCAGTATATAGCTCTATAATACACATACATGTATAGTCATTATACTTTGCTTACAGTGTGTGCTATGGAGGTCAGTATATAGCACTATATTACACTTACATGTATAGTCATTATACTCTGATTACAGTGTGTGCTATGGGGGTCAGTATATAGCTATATAATACACATACATGTATAGTCATTATACTCTGATTACAGTGTGTGCTATGGGGGTCAGTTTATAGCTCTTTGATACACATACATGTATAGTCATTATAATCTGATTACAGTGTGTGCTATGGAGGTCAGTATATAGCTCTATAATACACATACATGTATAGTCATTATACTCTGATTACAGTATGTGCTATGGGGGTCAGTATATAGCTCTACAATACACATACATGTTTAGTCATTATACTCTGATTACAGTGTGTGCTATGGGGGTCAGTATATAGCTCTATAATACACTCATGTATAGTCATTATACTCTGATTACAGTGTGTGCTAAGTGGGTCAGTATATAGCTCTAAAATACACATACTAGTATAGTCATTATACTCTGATTACAGTGTGTGCTATGGGGGTCAGTATATAGATCTATAATACACTCATGTCTAGTCATTATACTCTGATTACAGTGTGTGCTATGGGGGTCAGTATATTGCTCTATAATACATTCATGTATAGTCATTATACTCTGATTACAGTGTGTGCTATGGGGGTCAGTATATAGATCTATAATACACTCATATATAGGCATTATAATCTGATTACAGTGTGTGCTATGGGGGTCAGTATATAGCTCTATAATACACTCATGTATAGTCATTATAATCTGATTACAGTGTGTGCTATGGAGGTAAGTATATAGCTCTATAATACACATACATGCATAGTCATTATTCTCTGATTACAGTGTGTGCTATGGGGGTCAGTATATAGCTCTATAATACACACATGTTTAATCATTATACTCTGATTACAGTGTATGCTATGGAGGTCAGTATAGCTCTATAATACACACATGTATAGTCATTATACTCTGATTACAGTGTGTGCTATGGAGGTCAGTATGTACCTCTATAATACATTCATGTATAGTCAATATTCTCTGATTACAGTGTGTGCTATGGGGGTCAGTATATAGCTCTATAATACACATGTATAGTCATTATACTTTGATTACAGTGTGTGCTATGGGGGTCAGTATATAGCTCTATAATACACTCATGTATAGTCATTATACTCTGATTACAGTGTGTGCTATGGGGGTCAGTATATAGCTCTATAATACACATACATGTATAGTCATTATACTCTTATTACAGTATGTGCTATGGGGGTCAGTATATAGCTCTACAATACACATACATGTTTAGTCATTATACTCTGATTACAGTGTGTGCTATGGGGGTCAGTATATAGATCTATAATACACTCATGTATAGTCATTATTATCTAATTACAGTGTGTGCTATGGCGGTCAGTATATAGCTCTATAATGCATTCATGTATAGTCATTATACTCTGATTACAGTGTGTGCTATGGGGTCAGTATATAGCTCTATAATACACATACATGTTTAGTCATTATACTCTATTTACAGTGTGTGCTATGGGGGTCAGTATATAGATCTATAATACACTCATGTATAGGCATTATAATCTGATTACAGTGTGTGCTATGGGGGTCAGTATATAGCTCTATAATACACTCATGTATAGTCATTATAATCTGATTACAGTGTGTGCTATGGAGGTCAGTATATAGCTCTATAATACACATACATGCATAGTCATTATAATCTGATTACAGTGTGTGCTATGGGTATCAGTATATAGCTCTATAATACATTCATTTCTAGTCATTATAATCTGATTACAGTATGTGCTATGGAGGTCAGTATATTGCTCTATAATACATTCATGTCTAGTCATTATAATCTGATTACAGTGTGTGCTATGGAGGTCAGTATATAGGTCTATAATACACTCATGTATAGTCATTATAATCTGATTACAGTGTGTGCTATGGCGTCAATATATAGCTCTATAATACACATACATGTATAGTCATTATACTCTGATTACAGTGTGTGCTATGGGGGTCAGTATATAGCTCTATAATACACTCATGTATAGTCATTATACTCTGATTACAGTGTGTGCTATGGGGGTCAGTATATAGCTCTATAATACATATACATGTATAGTCATTATACTCTGATTACAGTGTGTGCAATGGGGTCAGTATATAGCTCTATAATATACTCATGTATAGTCATTATACTCTGATTACAGTGTCTGCTATGAAGGTCAGTATATAGCTTTATATTACACATACATGTATAGTCATTATACTCTGATTACAGTATGTGCTATGGGGGTCAGTATATAGCTCTATAATACATTCATGTCTAGTCATTATTATCTGATTACAGTGTGTGCTATGGGGGTCAGTATATAGCTCTATAATACACTAATGTATAGTCATTATACTCTGATTACAGTGTGTGCTATGGGGGTCAGTATATAGCTCTATAATACATTAATGTATAGTCATTATACTCTGATTACAGTATGTGCTATGGAGGTCAGTATATAGCTCTATAATACATTCATGTATAGTCTTTATACTCTGATTACAGTGTGAGCTATGGGGGTCAGTATATAGCTCTATAATACACTCATGTATAGTCATTATACTGTGATTACAGTGTGTGCTATGGGGGTCAGTATATAGCTCTATAATACACATACATGTATAGTCATTATACTTTGATTACAGTGTGTGCTATGGGGGTCACTATATAGCTCTATAATACACTCATGTATAGTCATTATGCTCTGATTACAGTGTGTGCTATGGGGGTCAGTATATAGCTCTATAATACACATACATGTATAGTCATTATACTCTGATTACAGTGTGTGCTATGGGTATCAGTATATAGCTCTATAATACATTCATGTCTAGTCATTATAATCTGATTACAGTGTGTGCTATGGAGGTCAGTATATAGCTCTATAATACACAAACATGTATAGTCATTATACTCTGATTACAGTGTGTGCTATTGGGGTCAGTATATAGCTCTATAATACACTCATGTATAGTCATTATACTCTGATTACAGTGTCTGCTATGGGGGTCAGTATATAGCTCTATAATACACATACATGTATAGTCATTATACTTTGCTTACAGTGTGTGCTATGGAGGTCAGTATATAGCACTATATTACACTTACATGTATAGTCATTATACTCTGATTACAGTGTGTGCTATGGGGGTCAGTTTATAGCTCTTTGATACACATACATGTATAGTCATTATAATCTGATTACAGTGTGTGCTATGGGTGTCAGTATATAGCACTATATTACACATACATGTATAGTCATTATACTCTGATTACAGTATGTGCTATGGGGGTCAGTATATAGCTCTACAATACACATACATGTTTAGTCATTATACTCTGATTACAGTGTGTGCTATGGGGGTCAGTATATAGCTCTATAATACACTCATGTATAGTCTTTATACTCTGATTACAGTGTGTGCTAAGGGGGTCAGTATATAGCTCTACAATACACATACATGTATAGTCATTATACTCTGATTACAGTGTGTGCTATGGAGGTCAGTATATAGCTCTATAATACACTCATGTCTAGTCATTATACTCTGATTACAGTGTGTGCTATGGGGGTCAGTATATTGCTCTATAATACACACATGTATAGTTATTATACTCTGATTACAGTGTGTGCTATGGGGGTCAGTATATAGATCTATAATACACTCATGTATAGTCATTATAATCTGATTACAGTGTGTGCTATGGAGGTCAGTATATAGCTCTATAATACATTCATGTATAGTCATTATACTCTGATTACAGTGTGTGCTATGGGGTCAGTATATAGCTCTATAATACACATACATGTTTAGTCATTATACTCTATTTACAGTGTGTGCTATGGGGGTCAGTATATAGCTCTATAATACACTCATGTATAGTCATTATAATCTGATTACAGTGTGTGCTATGGGGGTCAGTATATAGCTCTATAATACACTCATGTATAGTCATTATTCTCTGATTACAGTGTGTGCTATGGGTATCAGTATATAGCTCTATAATACACATACATGCATAGTCATTATAATCTGATTACAGTGTGTGCTATGGGTATCAGTATATAGCTCTATAATACATTCATTTCTAGTCATTATAATCTGATTACAGTGTGTGCTATGGAGGTCAGTATATTGCTCTATAATACATTCATGTCTAGTCATTATAATCTGATTACAGTGTGTGCTATGGAGGTCAGTATATAGGTCTATAATACACATGTATAGTCATTATAATCTGATTACAGTGTGTGCTATGGCGTCAATATATAGCTCTATAATACATTCATGTATAGTCATTATAATATGATTACAGTGTGTGCTATGGGGGTCAGTATATAGCTCTATAATACATATACATGTATAGTCATTATACTCTGATTACAGTGTGTGCTATGGGGTCAGTATATAGCTCTATAATATACTCATGTATAGTCATTATACTCTGATTACAGTGTCTGCTATGGAGGTCAGTATATAGCTTTATATTACTCATACATGTATAGTCATTATACTCTGATTACAGTATGTGCTATGGGGGTCAGTATATAGCTCTATAATACATTCATGTCTAGTCATTATTATCTGATTACAGTGTGTGCTATGGGGGTCAGTATATAGCTCTATAATACACTAATGTATAGTTATTATACTCTGATTACAGTGTGTGCTATGGGGGTCAGTATATAGCTCTATAATACATTAATGTATAGTCATTATACTCTGATTACAGTATGTGCTATGGAGGTCAGTATATAGCTCTATAATATATTCATGTATAGTCTTTATACTCTGATTACAGTGTGTGCTATGGGGGTCAGTATATAGCTCTATAATACACTCATGTATAGTCATTATACTGTGATTACAGTGTGTGCTATGGGGGTCAGTATATAGCTCTATAATACACATACATGTATAGTCATTATACTTTGATTACAGTGTGTGCTATGGGCGTCACTATATAGCTCTATAATACACTCATGTATAGTCATTATGCTCTGATTACAGTGTGTGCTATGGGGGTCAGTATATAGCTCTATAATACACATACATGTATAGTCATTATACTCTGATTACAGTGTGTGCTATGGGTATCAGTATATAGCTCTATAATGCATTCATGTCTAGTCATTATAATCTGATTACAGTGTGTGCTATGGGGGTCAGTATATAGCTATATAATACACATACATGTATAGTCATTATACTCTGATTACAGTGTGTGCTATGGGGGTCAGTATATAGCTCTATAATACACTCATGTCTAGTCATTATACTCTGATTACAGTGTGTGCTATGGTGGTCAGTATATATCTCTATAAATGCACTCATGTATAGTCATTATTCTCTGATTACAGTGTGTGCTATGGAGGTCAGTATAGCTCTATAATACACACATGTATAGTCATTATACTCTGATTACAGTGTGTGCTATGGAGGTCAGTATGTAGCTCTATAATACATTCATGTATAGTCATTATAATCTGATTACAGTGTGTGCTATGGGGGTCAGTATATAGCTCTATAATACACATACATGTATAGTCATTATACTCTGATTACAGTGTGTGCTATGGGGGTCAGTATATAGCTTTATAATACACTCATGTATAGTCATTATACTCTGATTACAGTATGTGCTCTGGGGGTCAGTATATAGCTCTATAATATACTCATGTATAGTCATTATACTCTGATTATAGTGTGTGCTATGGAGGTCAGTATATAGCTCTATGATACACATTCATGTATAGTCATTATACTCTGATTATAGTGTGTGCTATGGAGGTCAGTATATAGCTCTATAATACACATTCATGTATAGTCATTATACTCTGATTACAGTGTGTGCTCTGGGGGTCAGTATATAGCTCTATAATACACTCATGTCTAGTCATTATACTCTGATTATAGTGTGTGCTATGGAGGTCAGTATATAGCTCTATGATACACATTCATGTATAGTCATTATACTCTGATTATAGTGTGTGCTATGGAGGTCAGTATATAGCTCTATAATACACATTCATGTATAGTCATTATACTCTGATTACAGTGTGTGCTCTGGGGGTCAGTATATAGCTCTATAATACACTCATGTATAGTCATTATACTCTGATTACAGTGTGTGCTATGGAGGTCAGTATAGCTCTATAATACACACATGTATAGTCATTATACTCTGATTACAGTGTGTGCTATGGAGGTCAGTATGTAGCTCTATAATACATTCATGTATAGTCATTATAATCTGATTACAGTGTGTGCTATGGGGGTCAGTATATAGCTCTATAATACACATACATGTATAGTCATTATACTCTGATTACAGTGTGTGCTATGGGGGTCAGTATATAGCTTTATAATACACTCATGTATAGTCATTATACTCTGATTACAGTATGTGCTCTGGGGGTCAGTATATAGCTCTATAATATACTCATGTATAGTCATTATACTCTGATTACAGTGTGTGCTATGGAGGTCAGTATATAGCTCTATGATACACATTCATGTATAGTCATTATACTCTGATTATAGTGTGTGCTATGGAGGTCAGTATATAGCTCTATAATACACATTCATGTATAGTCATTATACTCTGATTACAGTGTGTGCTCTGGGGGTCAGTATATAGCTCTATAATACACTCATGTATAGTCATTATACTCTGATTACAGTGTGTGCTATGGAGGTCAGTATAGCTCTATAATACACACATGTATAGTCATTATACTCTGATTACAGTGTGTGCTATGGAGGTCAGTATGTAGCTCTATAATACATTCATGTATAGTCATTATAATCTGATTACAGTGTGTGCTATGGGGGTCAGTATATAGCTCTATAATACACATACATGTATAGTCATTATACTCTGATTACAGTGTGTGCTATGGGGGTCAGTATATAGCTTTATAATATACTCATGTATAGTCATTATACTCTGATTACAGTGTGTGCTATGGAGGTCAGTATATAGCTCTATGATACACATTCATGTATAGTCATTATACTCTGATTATAGTGTGTGCTATGGAGGTCAGTATATAGCTCTATGATACATTCATGTCTAGTCATTATACTCTGATTACAGTGTGTGCTATGGAGGTCAGTATATAGCTCTATGATACACACATACATGTATAGTCATTATACTCTGATTATAGTGTGTGCTATGGAGGTCAGTATATAGTTCTATAATACATTCATGTATAGTCATTATACTCTGATTACAGTGTGTGCTATGGAGGTCTGCATATAGCTCTGTGATACACACATACATGTCTAGTCATTATACTCTGATTACAGTGTGTGCTATGGAGGTCAGTATATAGCTCTATGATACATACATGTATAGTCATTATAATCTGATTACAGTGTGTGCTATGGGGGTCAGTATATAGCTCTATGATACACACATACATGTATAGTCATTATACTCTGATTACAGTGTGTGCTATGGAGGTCAGTATATAGCTCTATGATACACACACATGTATAGTCATTATACTCTGATTACAGTGTGTGCTATGGAGGTCAGTATATTGCTCTATGATACATACATACATGTCTAGTCATTATACTCTGATTACAGTGTGTGCTATAGATGTCAGTATATAGCTCTATGATACATACATGTATAGTCATTATAATCTGATTACAGTGTGTGCTATGGAGGTCAGTATAGCTCTATGATACACACATACATGTATAGTCATTATAATCTGATTACAGTGTGTGCTATGGAGGTCAGTATATAGCTCTATGATACACATACATGTTTACATGGCGCTGACACAGCCCGCTCAGACCGCTGTGGAATGGCACTGTGAGACAGGGAAGGTGTTCTCCCCTGGCCTGCTATTAACCCCTGGGACGCCGTGCTGTACCGCACATGCTGCGGTCCGCTGTCCCTGGTGGTCTAGTGGAAGGCGCAGGATCTGTACCTGGCCCCACGTGCAGCCAGTCCCCAGGGAGCCCCCCTGCCTGGTCACCAAAAAGGACTGTGTTACCGGCGGGTGCCCACCGCGGGACCCCACCACTTACCTTGTCCCCCGTGCATCCGGCCACAGTCCAGGTAGCCGGGGTCACCGCTAGCTGTGACCCCAGCTACCAACCAGCATCCCCGGATCGGTACCGGCGTTCTGGTCCCGGCGGGGTGTAGGAGTGACAGTATGGACGTCAATACTGACTGTCCTATGCTGGAGCATTCTAGTTGTGCAGCCACAGCTGCGAAAAAATATTCAGGGGCCTTAAAAAGACCCCCCTCTGTACGGTGCGACTGGTCCGGCCAGGCACCGACGAAAACTGAGTGGCCTGTGGCTCGGGGGCGGGGTATAGGAGAGGGACCCCAGTGCATCCTGGGAGGCTGAAAATTTAACTCTGTGGTGCCTGGATGTCTGCCGCCATCGCCTTACACCCCAAGGTATCCTGTGGAACCCTATGGACCCTGAAGTAGAAATCCTTAAGTATAAGAAACGGGAGATTGATTATTTTTTTCATGGATTCACACTCAGTGAGTTCTACAGGCCCATAAAGATACCGAGAGGGCAAAGAGTGAAGAACTGGCCAACGATAGGTAAACGCTGGGTGAGTATATTAAACAAATGCTCGTTTGACCTGATGCTCTTGATAACTGAACAGTCTACCAAGGAGTTGAATATTGTAAAAGAAAAGATTATGACATTGAAACCATGCATAATGTGACCTTGGAGAATGACCCTGACACTAGATGGTTGGATAAACTTAATACACAAATACAATTATATAAACGAGATATTATTAAATACAAAAAAGAGAAACGCAGTAAAGTGGATACTGACAATGAGTTGCACACTGTGTATGGGGGGACCAATAAGGATAATGAGGGTAGGAAACCTTCTTTAGGAGAAATCGTTACAGGAGGTTTGACTCAGATTCACCCCATGAACATAGATCCTCTGAAAGTGACCATGAACGAACTGGCACAAGGGTTGGAGTTAAACATCAACGACAGTACTACCCTTTAGGGATGACCACCAGATCCCAAGAAGGAGGAGGTGGAGGCAGTACACCCGAAGGGGTGGGCAAACCAAAAGGAAGAGGGCGTGGTCAAAAGCCACTATTACCTCGCAAGACATAGTTGTCAACTTCTCTACGCACGCACTCTCTGATACAGAGTTAGCTGTGCTCAATAGAGGATTATCATTTGTACCCACCGTGAAAATGGATCCTTTACAGTGGCAAGTTGAGCAATGCTCCTTGAATAGACAACTGAAACTTAAGGAATACTTTGTTAAAACCCCGGTTCCTAACCAGTGTGAGTCTGTGCAGTTAACACCTAAATTACAACCAAGGTCTTCGTTTGACCCGTTATCTTCCAATGCATCTATCAAGACGTTTATGCGATTATTACAGAGAGAGGTCGATACCACCATAGCTGAGTTGGCCCCCATTCGATTTAATTTATCCAAGGTCGAGCAGATGGCTTTGACTAACTTGGCTAAAAATGAACAGTTAATATTTCGACCGGCCGATAAGGGCGGTGCGCTGGTCATTCAGGATCTATGTAAATATAGACAACAGGTCAATGTACACCTAGAGAATACCCGGACGTATCAACTATTGTCCTCTGATCCACCAAAGTCAGTTCTAAAAGAATTGACTAGTATCTTAGATAATGCAGTACATCAAGGGCTGTTGCCAAAAGCCATATGTGATGCTTTGATTCCAGAGTATCCAGTGGTACCATTAATATATTGTATACCAAAAATTGACAAATCTATAATTGACCCACCAGGGCGTCCTATCATTACAGCCCAGGACTCATTGCTGCAGCTTGCAGCCATCTACTTGGACTCCATCATGCAACCATGTATACGCAATCATCCATATTATCTTTTGGACACGTCTACTCTTCTTAGAAAATTGGCTGAGCTTCCCACTTACAAGGATGAAATTTGGTTATGTAGTATGGACGTTGGGAGCTTGTACACCATCATTCCTCACGGAGAGGGTCTTGCAGCGACCAATAATTTTTTGAGAAATCATCCATTATATCAAGGCCCTAACCTGGACGTATTTGTCGATCTACTAAATTTGATTTTGACACAATTTTTTTCTATACGATAATAAATTCTATTTACAATTGATTGGGTGTGCGATGGGGTCCAGTGTGGCCCCATAGTACGCGAATCTATATGTTTGCTATAGAAAATTTTTTATTTTTTGATAATCCAGCTATTGCCAGGAGAATTGCGTTCTATACAAGATATATCGACAACCTGCTTTTGTTCTGGGTAGGACCAAAGCAGGATCTTATTGATTATATTGATTTGCATAACATCAGTGATAGCCCAGTAAAACTCACATACAACATCAGTAGTGAGTTTGTTAATTTTTTAGATGTGGTTATTTCGATTAATCAGGGTAAAATATCTACTAAATTATATCATAAAGTTACAGACAAAAATAATCTACTTAGATATGACAGCTGTAATCCTAGACCACTAATCAGGGGTCTGCCGTGTTGTCAGTTGTTGAGAATTAAGTGGAT